>OW240922.1:80951298-81197130 GCA_933207985.1 Pelobates cultripes
ACCCTTCCCCCACAAGAAATGCCCGCCTGTTTGGGTCATTGCCTCAAGGCAACCAAAACAAATTCAAACACCAGAAAAGCTTGCTAGAAATTAGGAGCACATGCTGCTAAAGTATTTATGTGTGTTCCTGTCAGATAATCCAAACACATAATGAATACCAAGGGCAAATGAACTGGGAACCAAGCATCTGTCAAACATTACACCAGTTCTAGAACTCTCCATTATGATGTAATGCAATACACAGGTCATACCTGACACATACTAGGCTTGCAGGAATGCATACCTCCCAAGTGTCCCTATTTAGGAGAGGCAGTCCCCATTTGGGGCCCAATCCCTCCGTCCCAGTTTTGTAGGAACCTGGTATTTCTGGTGTGCCTGAATTTACACCATATCTCCACAGCAATAATACAAAGAGAAATAGATCCTTAAATTGCTTTACCTGTGCTTAGAAATCTGTTTCTGTAAAAAACAAAATAATAATAAATAGTGTTCTTGTTCTAAAATGACATTTTAGTTACAAAGATTGTTATTAGTATAAATAAAAATAAAAAAATAAAATAGAAAAGTGTCACTCATGGGCTATTTGAAATATTTGGAGGTATGGAAACGTATTGTATGCGAACAGTTTGTGGTTTTACCCCGTGAGGTATTTAGAATTTGTGATAATTTAGGACAAACCTAAAAACCACCTTCCAACATCTTCACATGGCAATCACCAAGCACTGGAAACCTTTCATGCATATTAAAGACACATGTTACAGTGTGTCAGCTTCCTCATCATTTATAACATCCCATCCCTAAAAAAAAAAATAAAGTTTACGGTACTTTTTTTTTGTTTTGTTTTTTAATGCTGCAGAGGAAAATCTGCAGAACATAACTCTTTCCTCTGTATTTTTATGCAGACATAGAAGGCAGCAAAGAAGGGGTGCAATCCTGCTCTATCCCCAGGAGGACTTTCAGAGATTTTACTTAAAGCACTCACAGCAGTAATATGTACGTCCAAGTGTTTTGCCATTGGAAAGCATTTTTATGTGGCATGACAACATCACACTTGTGGGTGGGTTGTCAAGTTCTCTGAAATTCAATGCATGTGCAATCATCAACATGCACGAAAAGGAGAGCATTCAAATGTACTCGCTACAGTAAGAATTTAAAATTTTAGGTCAATATTACTTAACAAAAACCATAACTAACTTGGATAATTTTTCCCTAAAATTTGAAAATCACGTTTAATTCCTGGCAGTTCACTCTTTAGTGAATAACTTTCTATGTGAAGGATTTTAGCTAATCTGGTCTCCCCTTTATTTTAATGCAAATTCTGTACAATGCATTAATTCCAGCCTGTAGTAACCCTTTAAATGCAATTCAAATTCCTTAATTATAACTTCATTAAATCTTACTTTGTCACAGGAAGGCACTCCAGGGTCAGCGAGCCACTTTAAGCTCACTGCTTTTTTTTCCCCCGAGTGTGTGTGTGTGTGTGTGCGTGCTCAGCAAAGAAGAGCATGTGACAGGTCTAGACAGAATAAAAGGCTTTCAATGATTCAAAGATATGTTCATGTTATATGGCCTCACATATAATATAAACAGATTAAACAACTCAATCTTCCATGATCAACAAGGCGCAGATTTAGAAAAGGAAATCCATTATTGTTCTGTACCACAAAAGTGGAAAAACTATAAACAGTCTATATCCATGGAACCAAAATGTATGAAACTATTTAATCCACTCAAACATTTAGAAATGCTGAATGCATGCATAGTAGATAAATGGATTAGTGTTTAAGTTGGGCTGGCTTTTATAACTCTCTCCATACTTTGAAACTTTCTATAGCTTGAACTCTTTAAAGGAATACTCCAAAAACCACAACCCCTAGAGCCACTGTATTTGTTATGGTGACAGGAGTGCCCTGCCCCCACTATAAGTAGTCCAACTGTGTTAGAATGGTTTGACTTAACTGGGGTCCATTGGACAGAGCTCCCTGCCTCCACTGCATTCAACAGAAACCAGAAGCTCCTAAGACGTCGCATCCTTTAGTATTCCTGAGCGAAGCCATGCAGTGGCGAGCTCAGCTCAGAGGGTGAGAGTGCTTCCGGCGGTTTACGAAGCGTAAATGTATAGGCCACCATATTGGGGGGAGGGGGGAAGCACCTTCTGAAAAAAAAAATCTATAGGTGACATTTCTCCATATAATAATGTTTTCTATTTGTATCTGCTGAATTGTGTTGTGTCTCCTGTGTGCTTCTGATATATCCCATCAAGATTTTTTTTGTTTTTAAGAAGCATTAATGTATGTTTCACCATTTATTGGGTAAGAAGTATTTATTCTGCCCAAGTTGGGGAATTAACATGCTTGCACAAATACAGTCAACAATCTACCAATATTATCTTTGAGCTGAATGAAAGGTCAATTTGTTTTTTGATTTAAATTTCTATTTACTGTGGTGAAGATAGGGCTTAAGCTTTGTGATGTAGTATATAGGCAACAAGCCGGAAAAATCTTAAAAAAAAAAAAAAAAATGTAATAGTGTGTACCCTTTTCTGCACAGTTGCCCCATATTGCTTTCTATGGACTGTCTGAAAGACCAAAATGGGCATTAGCAGAGAGGCTTGTCTTTCTGAATGGCTGACCTTACATCAATACTGTTGTATAACTACTAATATTACATTATCACGTAGCAATACTGTACTTTAGTGCTATAAATTGAGAGCGACTGCGCTTTACGAAAATGAATAGAGGAACAATTTCAGGTTTTCATTCGCACAAACATTTTACTGTGTACAAAATTTGGGATCAGGAAAAAAATTTGCACAAGAGAACATTTCTGAGCCGTCCAACTAAGAAAAATTAAGGAACATTGGTGATGAGCATTATCAAGTTCCATTTAACTTTTTGTTTTTGCGTGGGCCTCAATAAGGATATAACAGGGAGTAAACCGGAATAAATACCCACAGCCAGTGACAACCAGTGTTGAAATGATAAAGTAAAAATGACAGGTCAAACTTTCATATTTATGATTGTGTTTTTTGTTTTTTTTAATAGTAATAACAGCACAAGACTTGGAACCCCTCTGCTTTATTGGGTGTATTTAAAAACAGTGCGAGTGTATCTTAGAATATACACTATAAAATTCAGAGTTTGTGGGAACAGAACCTTTCAGAAAATACTGCACATTGTAAACAGGAGAAAATAATCTTGGGTAGTAAATCATATTTAGCTGGAAGGTCTGAAAATGCCAGTAGCTTGTACTCGTTAAGGAATTGGGAAACATAAATAATGTCATACATTTTACATAGGGACAGATGTAAGAATAGAGCTATGCCTCTTAGCATACATAAGGGAACTTCAGATAAGAAGCAGGTATTCTAACTTGCTTTCTGCTTGAATTCACGGTAGCAAAATACTCAGTGAGTGGAAAGAGTAATCCTTATCCACAAGGTTTAAGTGTTATTCCGAGCTGTATGACCACCTCAGTGATTTGAAGTTGTCATGGTACCATGAGTCTGTATGTGCATCGTTTCAGACTGTATTCTGGCGCAAGATAGTCAATGGCAGCGTGCCTTCCCCTGTCCTACCCCTCCAGCGAGAAGCGATGATATCAGCCACAGAGGATAGGGCCTCAGCAATGGACAGAGGTAGTTTAGGCTTTTTTCCTCTTTTTTGAGTTTGGGAAGGGGGCGGGCCCCAACAGAAAGTGTTACTCTAACCATAACCAGTGTTTTATGAGTAAATATTTAAAACCTCTCCAAGGCTCATACAAACCATAGCAGTAGATTATTCCATTAGAAGACCTTTTATTTTTGAGTAACTGGCAAATTACCATATTTTCCGGCGTCTAAGACGACTTTGTACCCCTGGAAAATCTTTTCCAAATTGGGGGGTCGTCTTATACGCCAGGTATATGGCCCTTCTAATGCTGCAGTCGCCTGAGTGCACTATAGAGAGCGCTCAGACGGCTGCCGCACTGCCTCTCTTACCTCCCCTTCCCTGTGCAGAATGGGTGGTCGAGCTCCTCTTCGTCCTGTCAGTCCGGTCGGGTACCGCGCGGTACAGGAGATTCAGTTACCTGTTCCCGGCCGGACTGAAAGGAAGTGCACACTGAGCCGGACTGACAGGACGAAGAGGAACTCGGCCACCCACTCTGCACAGGGAAAGGGAGTAAAAAGAATGGAGGTGGGGAAGTAAAAATAAAATAATGGGGAGGGAGTAAAAAGAAGAATTGGAGGGGGGATTAAAAAGAATGGAGGGGGATTAAAAAGAAATAAGGGGGGATTAAAAAAGAATGGAGGGGGGGATTAAAAAGAATGGAGGGGGAAAAAAATAATGAGGGGAAAAGAGGGGAATAAAAAGGAGGGGAGTAAAAAGAATATATCGCAATTAGCCACCTGTGTGCTAGACCAGCAGGCATTATCATTATTTAAAGGACCACTCTAGGCACCCAGACCACTTCAGCTTAATGAAGTATTCTGGGTGCCAGGTCCAGCTAGGATTAACCCATTTTTTTATAAACATAGCAGTTTCAGGGAAACTGCCATGTTTACAAATGGGTTAATCCTTCCTCCAATTCCTCTAGTGGCGGTCTCATTGACAGCCGCTAGAGGCGCTTGCGTGATTCTCACTGTGAAAATCACAGTGAGAGCATGCAAGCGTCCATAGGAAAGCATTGTAAATGCTTTCCTATGTGAACGGCTGAATATGCACGCAGCTCTTGCCGCGCGTGCACATTCAGCCGAATGGGAGGAATGGAGGAGGATCGGAGGAGGAGAGCTCCCTGCCCAGCACTGGAAAAAGGTAAGTTTTTACCTTTTTCCTCTCCCCAGAGCCGGGCGGGAGGGGGACCCTGAGGGTGGGGGCACCCTCAGGGCACTATAGTGCCAGGAAAACGAGTATGTTTTCCTGGCACTATAGTGGTCCTTTAAGGTCTTGCTGTGTAAGGTCTTGCTGCTCACTGTACATCATGGCTAATTTTTATTTGGTGTGCATTGGAATAGGGGTAGTCTTATACGGCGAATATATCCCAAACTCTATATTTTAACTGGAAAAGTTGGGGTTCATCTTATACGCCCAGTCGTCTTATACAGCGGAAAATACGGTAGTTCTCCAGCTGCAGTGGATCTGAGATTCGCAAAAAAAACAGGCAGGTCAGTTCCTTTGCTAAGCATCATATAGTGTTGCAGTTCCACTGTAGTTATAGTGCAACATGCAGATTAGTAATTATTCCAGAACTACAGGCTATTAGATTAATCAACGTTTTTCAGAGCTCTGTGTTGCTCTCTCACATTAATTTATTTTCTTATGCCTCATAAAACCGAAACACTTTTATGAAGTGAAAAAGCTAAAATATGGCATCCTGGAATATCATACAAGCTCGGCTCACTAAGAAGATTATGCAATATACTGACAGTAAAGGTTCCGTATATGTGCAGCGCATTCAAATTACACATCAAAGTTCTCCCAGTTTTCAGAAGGCCAGTTTTATATTTGCAATACACCAGAACCACATCATCAGGGATGCCCTAGATATCTTAAACCTACAGCTTCCATGATGCGGTCATTCTAAAAGCATTTTAAAGGCATGCAAAGCATCATGGGAGTTGTAGTTCTACATTTGGGGGTGTGCCTTTTGGGCATCCCTGCACTACATTAAACTGTAATGGTTCTGGTCTGAGAAGTAAGATTTTATGAGCCATGGCTATATAGCTCCTGGGATTTACCAAATCCAGTACGTACATATATACACACACACACACACTTATTGATCTTGCTGTAGAAATCTGAAATTAGATTTATTTTTGCAGAAACATTTGCAAGAATATGATATCAAAGAAAATCCTTCACAAAAATGTTTCAAAACAAATGATTGCTGCGAGTTCTATATTTCTCCTGCAAAAACTTAATGAAAGCAATGTGTGTGTTTTTCACATGAGTGAGGCAGTACAGTGAGGTCACGCTCAGCAAGAGGAAAGTTTGAATATTTAACTTCAGACAAGCGCGTTCCAGTGTTTAATACGAACGCACTGATTGCATGCACCAGTTATTCCATACAGTAAGAGGTTAACAGATGAAAGTCATACAAACATCACATTTATTTATTTATTTATATATTTTTTTTTATTTATTTTTTTATGAGCCAGCAGCTGCCAACAAGACATACAGGAAGAGCCTGTGGGGGGAGCTGCATCCTACTTCAAGACACAGGGGTTTCCACCAAGCATGGAACAAAACAAACAGAGCTAAGGAATTAGAAAATGAGACCCAGATGTGGAAAAGCAAGCAATGTCATAAGAGCAACATCCTTTTATAACTCAATGAGGAGAGAACTACACAACATCTCCGCACATTACAAAACTTCATGTGGACCTTCGTTCTCAGCTATGGGACCAAAAAGCTCACCACTCTTTCAGGTTATAGTTTACAAAATGTATATATGTGCACGCACGCACACACACACACAATTGTATATAGATTTAACGTTACATTTTCAAGGAATTTGGAATACAGTGTGAAATTAGCACACTAGTGGCTCCTGGTATTTTGATTGTATTAACACACACGCACACAGGCATGATATCAATCTAGATCTATAAGTAAAGGTCAAAGAGTCAGAATGCAGATAGCATAATTTAAAGATGAACTTGCATTAGAAAAAAGGTACAATATGATATTTGCTAATAATATAAAGAGATGTTGGTGTGGTCTAGGCTATTTTATGGTACAAACATAACTCACTAAACACAACGGCTAGACCACCTATGTAAAGCAAATATTACTGTAAAGTGAATCACAGACTAAATTCCAAGTGCATATAAAAGCATTAATACATTATAGCACTAGATAAAAAATAAAAATAAAAAAGTATATACTGTAAAAAGTAAAAATACAAAATAAATGCTACTAGTGTACGTATTGCCAACTTTAAAATAGTGGAGAATCATTATCTGAATACAAGTGAAAAGAGCTGTATAGCGAGGTAGTGTGGTTTCATATTCATATTTAACTATTTGGCAATTCTGGCATGCATAGAACAATATTGCTCAAACCTAATGTAATCTTATATAAAAACACACACACATACGTACGTACGTATACCCACATCATTCTGACTGGAAAAGAGTGGGCAGTTAAATATATATTCCCTACCAGTCACCAGGTACCCAACTTTAATAATAACCTGACCAAAAGAAGAGCTGGTCACCATGGATGTCACGACCTGGAACTACTCAATATGAATGGAGGATTCCACCGGAAATCCAGCACCAACAGAATGAACACCAGTTGGAAGGAGAAGATCAAGGCTTCGTGAGTGTCAAGGCCACAGTTCTGGATGAAACACAGAGCATCCACAAGCACATCATGATAATGGTTGCCAAAGAATAACTGCTAAAGGAATTCCTGAGACAACAACAGAAAAAGGGTGCAGAAAATAAGGAGGTTCCATGGCAAGACAAACCTCTCCATGAGGTGTACTACCGGCAGAGAGTGGATGTGGTTTATTTTAGGAAATACTGCCAGTGGTTGGAAAGTGCAAGACGGAAAGACCACACTGAGGCACTAAACCAAAAAGCACAGGGATATGAACTCTGTACCAAACCAATAGAAGAGTGGGTCTAATAAACCAGGCAAGACCCAAGGTGCAGACTGTGCAAAGAGACATCCGAGACAATTCAGGACATAGCCAGGTGACAGCTGTTAGCAGGGACAGCATAGACAGAGACACAATCATCTTGCTGGGATGTACCGGAATATTTGCACAGAATGGTATGCCAATGTACCACAATTTTAAGCTTGTCCTACCCTGTATCGTCTACTATTTTTTACATTTAGCCTTCCATATAAATTATTCCTTATAACATGTTTTTAGTAATATAAGCAGTAAAATTAAATATTTTCACGAAAACATGCTATTAGTACAAAATCAAGAGCATTTTAAGTGATTTTCCTGTTTAAGACAGGGCATTTGTTTCCTTTAAATCCAGTGTTTGAAGCTCTCCTAACATAAAATACAACACAGTGACATTCCAACACAAAACATCTCTCAGAAGGAATAACCAAGCTTTTCAAGGCAGCGTTTCCTTTGCATCACTGGGTCAACCTCTTCAGACTTAAGCATGTGCTTAAACATCATGGATTCAGGACAATCAATGGCTCCATAAATCTTATGGTTGGCCCCTCAAAAACCAACGATACATTTTTCAAAATGAAAGGATCCCAGAGGTGTTAATCACATTGCTATTGTGTATAGTGATTCTTCATGCAGTAATCTGACTGCGGAACCCTTTATTGTTATACAGGCTGCACAGTATATCTTCCAAATGTGATTGTATAAGTAAAATGACCTAATGAAATAGACCCCCTGGATTTCTCAGTCATACAAAAGCATCTACGGTTCATGTTGGACACAGGCATTTTGTTGTATTGCCTTGATTTTGTTCGTAGGTTAAAGAAATGTTAAAAAGGACTTTTATACAACTTCTTACATTTTATAACTTAGTTTGTAGAATTGCGACCATAACATACAAGTTGATAACACTTCCAAATCTGATCCATAACTTGGTTATTTTGGCCTAAATTGAGAAAATGCTTATTACTAAACAACCCTCAAATATTTTAATGAAACTTTCCTTCATAAGAATGACATTAACAATACGGACATGTTGTACTAGTAGAATTATCCGCTTAACAACAGGATACACATGTTTAATATTCCAAGCATTACCTTTTATTCAATTAAAGGACCAGTAAAAGGCAAACAGGCCACTTCAAGCAGTAGCCATTTTGTTTTAACCCTGCAATCTAAAACATTGGTGTTAAGTACATATGGCAATGTTACAATTGCAGAGTTTAACACACCTCTAATGATTGTCTTTCTAACTGCCGCTAGAGGAGATTCCCCTATAAGAACCAATTCAGACTTTGTTCTCCATCAAATGCTGCTTTTATAGAGCATCTTATATGCACAGCACAGAAATTTGCCATGCATGCGCAGTAGCCTTTCATGGCTTCCCATGGGCAAGCATTGGATTGGCTGAGATCCCACCCCATCCTTTATGGTGGAAATGCCTTGCTGACTAAAGCTTTAGAGTCACATTTCATCACTAAAAATGAATATGAAATTATGTACATTAGGCAACCAACCTTGTCCACTTTCTATTGCTTGCCTAATGTGCATAAATCCCTGACAGACCCAACAGGAAGACCAATTGTGTCTGGGCGGGGAAACCGCAAACAAAATGCAAGCATCTATGTGGACAAAGTCCTTGCTCCCTGGGTTCAACAACTACCTTCCCATCTCAGGGACACCAAACAAATGTTGAATTTTCTTACAGATCTTCGCCTCCCCAAAAACGTGATACTGCGCAGTCTCGATGTAGAAGCGCTATACAGTCCGATTCCCCATCATCTGGGAATTGAATATGTGTGCACCTTTCTTCAATCTGACTAAAAACTACCTAAGGAATATGTGAAATTCCTGTCAGACCTACTCAGATTTATTTTGACACGTAACATCTATCTGTTTAATAGTAAACTTTACCTAGTGAGACAGCCACTAGAGGCTGGATTAACCCTCAGTGTAAACATAGCAGTTTCTCTGAAAGTGCTATGTTTTCAACTGCAGGGTTAAAACTAGAGGGACCTGGCACCCAGACCACTTCATTGAGCTGAAGTGGTCTGGGTGCCTAT
The DNA here is from genome assembly GCA_933207985.1 of Pelobates cultripes. Taxonomy (NCBI): domain Eukaryota; kingdom Metazoa; phylum Chordata; class Amphibia; order Anura; family Pelobatidae; genus Pelobates; species Pelobates cultripes. Next base: position 80,960,982 of record OW240922.1, read on the forward strand.
AGTGGTCCTCTAATGAAATGATGCAATAAAACTAAATAAGAACTGCTAAATATTACTAGGATTTTGAGGGGACTTCTACTGATCCCATGGTGTACTCTAGCCTATGATATGGATTTTTGTGGTGGATCCATCTATTGAAAACTGTATGATGGTTCAAGACTATACAGCAGCCTGGTACAAATACAACATCATCAAAAAGTACTGTTACCAAGAGGGTTTTTATCTTGTTCAAAGTGTTCTCATTAAAAAAAAACAAAAAAAAAAAATCTTTTTTTAAAAAGGATGAAAGGACAACTGACTGAGAAAGCCCAATTTCTGTTGCACTATGGTAAATCTTTCATCTACACAAAAGTGTACAATTAAGATACACATAGCAATGCAAATCTACACTATTGCAATGAACATATATACACACACACACACACACACGCACGATTTCATGAATTACTGTGCCTCAGATTGACAGCTGGAGGACTTCAATTAATAAATCCACTGTAGTTTCCAATAATCAATTAAATTGTATTAGCTAGTGGATAATGAAAAAATAAAAAATAAAATATTCCACACATAAATACCCCAACAACATGCAAGGAAAAATATTTAGTTTTTTTTTTGTGTGTACTTTTATACCTTCCAAAATCAATTTAGCATCTGAGAACGTAAATTCAACAGCAAAGGCCCTAAAGTACTGCCACCAATATCACCATAGCAACTGCCAATGTCGAATAGTCATTAAAAGGGTATCCATGTTTAAAAAGAACACATGCTTGCTTTGTAAATGCATTTCCTCGGACAGACAAAAAGGTCCAATAATATATGCAGAAATGCACAAAACCACAACATGTTTTCCCAATTATATAAATACATAACACACCGTTTAAAGAAACGCACTTTTCCCACATATATAGGGATCATAAGATTAGGATAAAAGCAAATGAACAAAAATTGATTAATAAATAAAATAAAAAAACAGACACAGAGTTTGATTTTTATGAGCTGGCATTATATATCACACAATTGCAATGATTTGTTTGTATAAAAAGGATTTTCTGTCTTGAAAATAAGATGAAAGGACAGACTGTGTCGTGCAATAATCAAACGATACACACTGAGGTTGAGACATTAAATTTGGCACTAGCCTCCGGCTTCTAGGAAGATGGGCACACTGAGCTAAGAGATGCCAGCTGTGTAAAAGTTCCTCCCAGCTGTTTGGCCTCCCTCCATACCAAGGCTAAAAGCTGCTGGCAGTAACTGAATAGGAAAAAAAATACATTTTAAATGACCTAAAACAAAAATCTGGAAAAAAATTAATACATTTTAAAAAAATAAGAGAGAGAGAGTAGGCTACAAGACAGAGAAGAAAGCCTTCATTCTCTCATGTGCAATCTCAAAATACAAACATAAGGTCAACGTTCCACCAGCGCATTGTTTATTGTTGTGATGCAACAAAGCACACAACCATTATCAGGAAGGTGACCGATATTTGTCAAACGAGAACATAATACAGGACGTAAATAGTCTATTTAACACGGTTGTTTTTTTTTTTTTACTGAACCAGTAATCATGTGTCTCAAAAAGCAGTGTTTTACAACGCATAACTCACTGCTATGGTTACAAAGCGCAGTACATGTGCATCACTGATCTAGACAAAGCTCCACATTACTGCATTGTGTCTGGGAAAGCAAAAGCAAAACACACACACACACTATATATATATATATATATACACATATACACACACACATACATATACACACACATTATTATGTATTAAATTGTGATAAGGATATCTGTTACACACATAAAGGTGCATTGATTCAGCAAATAACGATAGAAGATGTATAACATTATATAACCATATGGTAAAAAAATATGTCAGATCTGTTATTTCTACGGTTCAGTTAATTTTGACCTAATATGTGCTATTACTAAGTCAATTCTATACAATTCTCAGTCTAGTGACTAAAACAGGTTTACATTTGGGACAAAAACATTTCGCTAGGTTCTTAAACAGCTGCTCAAAACTTAATTTCACCCCCAAAATATTGAATTATTATGTCCATGTGAACAGTGCCCTATGTTTAACAGGACACAATATACAACAAACTAGCTGACTGCACACTAGTAAAATTGCAGCAAAATATTCTGGATCTCGAGTACATTTAAGAAGAAAGTGTCATTGCAATTTTGTGCAGACAATAGAACTTTAAAGTGAGATATGAGTCATTTAATATCTTGAATAACACAACTCCAAACATTACACGGAAGTCTGTTCACCTCAATGAACCTTCTCAAATGATGAGGGAAGGGGTTTATGAAATTATTTAGTAGACATAAAAAGGCAGTTTTAAACAAAGACACAGCTTTTCAATATAAACCTGCTTTATATCGAGATGCATTATATATGCGCGAGTGTGTATACCATATATATTGCACAACACCTTGACATTAATTAATACAAATAAAACAAAGCAAGTTTCAATACATTACAACTGCATATAAAACACATTAGCAATAACTAAAAATGGATAAGACCAATATATATAAGCACGCACCAACCAATTCAGCAGTTATAGCGAAATGCATTGTGTGTATGTGATAAAATGAGTACAGTAAGTTTTGAGAGCAATCAATAATGAATTATAGGAGGTAAGAAACATCAAACATTAGAATGCTTTAAGAATTAATAACAGAATAGAGAAAATATGGGGGGGAAGAAGAATTGTTAAACAATCTACTCTAGTAATCTGCACAGAGCACAAGTATTGGCTCTTCCCCTGTGAGAATGTGTCTGAACAAAACAGAACATAGCCTGGCTCCTTTTGAACATTCCTACACCCCTTACAAAAACACACTGACAAACACATGCAGCTACAGGGAAACATACAGACACCATGCTTAGTTTACATTTGTGTTTGAATCCTTTTTTTTTCCTCCTCCTCTTTTCTTTTTAACATTCCAACTAAACCTCTTTCCACTGCTGTACTCCCCCTCCCCCATGAGAAATCTCATTCTGTAGCAATGGACAGCCAGAAAACTACAGTAAATCACATAAAATTCGATGGGGGGAGGTTTGACAACACCGCAACAAGACCACTGGGGGAAATGACTGAAGAAAAAGCACATCTGCATCCATAAGATACAGCTACTCAGATTGTTTCCATTAAGCTGAGGGGGGGAGGGGGGAAAAAGAACAATATATCACACAACCAGGGCAAAACTGGGACCTTAGTCAAGAGAAAGAGAGGCTATTTCATGACAGAAACTGCAGACACAAGTGCTATGTCTCTCTGAGAATGGAGCAACATGGATTATGTAAGCTTCTCGGTCAGTGAAAATATTTGCAATTTTGATGGTGCAAACATTTTATATTTTAATCAAGGTTTAAACAAACTATAAAAAAGTAAAATGTATAAAACCACTATAGCCAAGATAATGTTTTCCCAAGACAAACTTTAACATACATAACAATGGGAATCCATCTGAATAAGAAATTCTAAAAGTAGAGAAATTAGCAAACCCAGTCCCCTGAGTTGTACAGTATATTCTCCTCCTTCAGAACTTTGCCCACAAATAATGCCACAGATTGGCAATTCTATACCAAAATCTGATTTTCAGAATGTACATCAATAAAGATACTCTCCCTATAATATTCCCATATTATAACTTGACAGTTCCAACATGGCACACCAACTCAACGGTGCCAGGATTGGTGGTACGCCAATACAAATAAAATAATCAAGTCCAAATGTACAATATGCTCTCACCATCACTATACTTGTGTTACCCTAACAACTGTCTCCATACTGGGCTGTTCTTATTCCTATACCCCACTCTCTGAGAATCACACAACCCATCTGTCTGTAATGTCATCTGTACTGAGACACATCACAACCCCTGGCACCACCACTACTACAATCCACAAGTGTGACAACATCCCAATAACTTCAAAACGCACCCCAAATACACCACCTATACTATAAAACGTCTAGCATAGTGCTTTTGTCACCAAATCACAACAAAGTAACACAAAATAAAGCACAGCCCCATGAAAAGTGTCATTGTCAAAATGACAACTCAATTGTACCCCAACTTTTCATTTCAACAATCTGTGACAGGATCTGAACCTTAGATAAGTCACTTAATAAAAAAAAATCCTGACAACACAATCTAGCTTCCATCCCCCAACAACTGTCAGACACACAAAGACATTACACCTATGCTTGTGCCTAATACACATCCCCCCAGTGTCTCAATTACAATCATAACACCCAAAGAGTACACGTCACAACAAAAAGGAATAATGCCTGTACCCCCTGAACCTCAGACAGTACCCCTATTTGCAAACTCTGTGGAACACGAACTGTATTCCAGACACAGCAGTTATACTATGGGAATTCCATCTGCATCCAGGACAACAATCATCTCTACACTTGTATCTGTATGGACACAGAGCCCAGATGGCTGTATTTCACATCCCGAACCCCATAGATGCCTGTACATAAACCCAGTTGTTCAAGCAAACGAGATTAAAAATTAAAAAAAATTTAAAAAAAATTAAAATGGAAACAACCCTGACAAAAAAAACCCCCACAAACTTCAAAGCATAACAAAAAGCAAGAAATTATTTCCAAGATTTAAAATACTCCTGGCCAAAACCTAAACCAAACAAATCCAACTTGAAGTAATAATATATGCCAAACTGAAGAAAATTACAGGCAGAAATATTCAGTACAAGACCTCAAATAGCTTTTAGTTATCTCTGCATAAGATAAACATCTTAAGGGAATTCTCCACTACCAGGCACACACGGTGCAAGCATTATTAATGCTGGACGGGAATGACCCATTAGTAAAAAGGAATATACCAGGAAAGCAAAACATCTAAAGCCAGTTACAAGAACAACACACAAACAAGGTTTAATGTCTTTGAGGGAGCAACATCAAGTACCACAATAAAATGGCAGGGGTATCCCTATGTAAGGGTATCAAGGTACCCCAGTCAGAGGTACACTAATATGAGGGAAGCAAAGTTCATGCTCGCTGCATACAGCAGGATCTGTCTGGGTCATCAGCAGGTACCCTTGTCAGGGGCAACAACAGCCTTAATAAAACAGTAGAAATCTCAATGAGAGGGCATCAGAATCTGTATGGGGCATCAGCCCCTGTCACCTGGCAACAGTGTCAGCCAGGAGGTAACAACAGCATCACATTATGGTACCCCACAAGGCAGGTCATCCCACTATTATAGGGCAGCAGGACACCCCACTACTAGAAGGCACCCCCTACTATTACAGGGCAGCAGGACACCCCGACACCCCACTAACAGGACAGCAGGACACCCCACATAACATACCCCTAGCAATGACCCCACAATAACAGCAGGACACCCCACTAGACAGGACAGCAGGACACCCCACTAGCAGGACACCCCACTAGCAGGACACCCCACTAGCAGGACACCCCACATAACATACCCCTAGCAATGACCCCACAATAACAGCAGGAAACCCCACTAGACAGGACAGCAGGACACCCCACTAGCAGGACACCCCACTAGTAGGACAGCAGGACACCCCACTAGCAGGACACCCCACTAGTAGGACAGCAGGACACCCCACTAGTAGGACAGCAGGACACCCCACTAGTAGGACAGCAGGACACCCCACTAGCAGGACATTACTGTGTGCAGCCCCAGTGGTCCCTGCAGAGCCTGGAAGGGGGGAGGTCTCCTTTCTCCCTGATTTCTATGGTGATGCCGTGCACCCCATGTACCCGGAGTATTGGGGGGTCTCCTTACCGCCAGCTCCGGGTTGTGGCTGTCCCGGTGAGACACCGCTCGGATGACACCGGCTCTCCAGCCCCAGCGGCCGATCTCCCCGAGCTCCGGCAGCTCCTCTACCCCTCGGACCACACACACGAAGCGCTTCCCGACCAGCTCCGGCCGTGCTCCCAGCGCCATGGCCGCCAGTCCCGGGCACACGGTGTGAGCCCTCTAGCTGCACATGGTCCGGGTGTCCGCCGAGCTCACTGCGTGCCGGTGCTGGTTCCCTGTAAGGATGTGTTAGCACATCTCTCCCCAGCAGCAGCACTCAGGCTGTGTAAGGCTGTGAGTGAGGGAGGGAGGGAGGAGACAGGCTGAGAGTGTCTCTCTAAAGTCCTGGAAGGCCAATAAATCACCCCAAATAAATCACCCTGAACCCAACTTCCAAAAACCAGCCAGGCTCTTTAATGGGACAGGTTAGTCACCTTAAGGCACCATAACAACTTCATTTAGATTAAGTTGTTATGGTGCCTGGAGTGTTCCTTTAATGCCACCTACAATCAAAACAAAGCAAGTCTGATTGTTTTCTAAGCAGTCTCCTCCTTCTTTTACTATTCTTTAATCCCAATTTGCAAAATAAAACATTCCAGTCCATATATATTCTTATTAAAAAATGTGTATTCATTATTATTATTATTATTATTATTATTATTATTATTATGATGTTCTGTGGCGCTTTAGAATCATTAATGCTGTGTTTCACCTGACATCTCTGGGACTGAGTGGGTTAATGTTTACACACTTTCACTGATGTGTGTCTTTATTAACCCTCTCAGTTGCCATGGGACTACAAATCTTAATACAATGTCACATGACATCTGTGTGTGTGTGTGTGTGTGTGTGTATAGACAGACAGATATTGTCACGGCTTAAAATTTGAATTCCTTTACTACTAGCCAGGCCTTAAAAGTTACTCGCCACTGCAAGTTCTGGCATACGTATGGGGGGTGAATTTATACTCGCCAGGGTGAAATTTTCCGTCGCCAATGGTGAGTGGTGACTTGCGAATTTGAGTCCTGTATATATAACAATCTGCCTGTTATTTCAAGAAGGAGCACACATGAATAACCTCAAATAACCCAAATGGCAGCTAACATATTATTACAGTACATTCACGCATACATTCATGTATTACTTGTAATTTTATATACATATATATATATATTTATATATATAGTATTCATACACATAAAATGGTTTGTAAATAGACTTTTTACATGCAGGGGAGATAAGCAGGAGTGATTTATTGACCTTTCAGGACTTTCTGCGTCCACACTAAAGCTCCCTCATTCCTCCCTCCTCAAACAGCCTGCATGCACGTTCCCCGAGAGCGCGTTCCTGAGAGATGTGGTAAGACATCTTTACAGAGAACCGACTTTAGCACGACAGCCGCTGCCGTGTCCCCATCACGGCCCGAGGCAGCCTGACACTGAGCGCTGCGTTCTCTAACAAGCCGTACTCTCTGCTCGTGTCAGAATACGACTAGCGGCACAGACTGTGTCCTTCCGCCAGACTCCCCTGTGGTCTAAAAGAGTGCCCCTGAAATGCAAGGAAAAGTTGTACATAGTAGCAGCAGGTACTCTGAAGGATTCATCATCCCTTCATATCATCCCAGTTTCACCCAATCACAAGCAGCAATGTGAAATCGTCCAATAGCTTTGGTCCTCTTCAGACAGAAATAAAACCAAACACTATTCCTTGGCAGGCATCAGTTTGTTTATGCTTGGCATTACATGGCCCCCACCAAACACGGATCAGGGCATCCTACAAGATATCTTATACCACAGCGCCTCAAATATGCACAATAAATGGTTTTAGAAAGTAAGCATGTGATTTTCTAAGCATCTTTCAATTATTGTTTTCCATTCATATATTGCACAAATTGTAATATTATTTATTGTAATTCACGGCTTGACAGCCACTGTGGTAGCACTGTTCTGCCTTGGGTTAGCAGGAGTTGTGTTCCTGGATTTTCTAGGCTAGAATTGAGCTGTTATACACAGCTTTCACGGTTTTAACCCAGACCTAACATAGCTCTGACCGTAACCCTAACGCATTAATCCTAGCCCTAAAAATACTCTGTATTGGTTTAAAGTATTTGCATGTTATATATTCACAAAATGGCTCTCAGACATTGTAGTAAAATAGAACTTCTCTTTACTTCAGTACACACACATAATGACATAACACAAGAGAGACTAACAACAGAATAAGTTCATGACTGGTGCACAGTCGGATTTGCCGGCATATGCGCTAACCTTACCCAAACCCCCATTAAAACACGGACACAGGTTATACTGTTGGAAATAATTAGTCCACAGCTTTATTAAATTATTAATAAAATAATTAAGGAATAACAAATGGGGTCATTGCCAACAAATCTTATTAAAGTTAACATTCCCCCATATACATAACATACCCCTAGCAATGACCCCACAATAATAACAATAGATAACAATCTAAATAACATGTTAATACAGAAACTGGCCGCCCAATATGACCACATTTCCACCAGGTTAAATTGTAGGGGTGTACCGAGACACCGCTACCCACCATATCGATTGTAGGGGTGTACCAAGACACTGCTACCCACCATATCCATTGTAGAGGTGTACCAAGACACCGCTACCCACCAGTTCCAGTGTAGGGTGTACCAAGACACCACCACACCCCCAGGTTCGGAGCCACCGACGGGTTTGAACCCACCAACCACGTGCAACACTGCCCAATCCACACTAAACCTCAGGATGCCCACTTTCTCCTCCATCTACCCTCCGATTTAACCAGGCCATTCCCCGCCACAGCTAAGGACTTGACACCTAAAGCTCCTGAGCGACCCCCACCACACCGGAATAATGCCTGTTGAATGCCTTCCTGAAGGCCCAAATTAAACAGATCACACCTTACATCCGAAAACGTGCCCTATTCCCCCTGGAGTACCCAGGGAGCTTGCCCCAAAGTCTCCAATGTAACCGAGGAACCATCTCGGACTGCACCACCACCACACCTGTGGCCAGCTCCCATAGCTGGTCCACCTCCCTCTGCTTCCACCTGATCAATTCCTTTTCCGGGACCATGCCGATATCCTTCCCGCCCCTGCGGATTACCAGAATGTCCTGGACAGTACCCCTTGTTACCTTCCGGAAAATTTTCTCCACTAATGCCTTGCCACCAAAACCCCCGAAAACCAAAACCACTCCAGCTCCACCAATTCCAAAGGAAAGCCCAGTTGCGCTTGACCTGAATCGCAGCTCCCTTCTGCGCCCCTTAGATGTAAGAGTGGCCCACCAACCATGTCACCAAACCTGAAACAAAAGTAATTAGTGACAAGGCATAGCCCCAAACACAAACCCATACGTCCATAGCCATTAAACCAAATAGACCGGCCGTAAACAGGACTAAAACCGTACTGACTCCCACCTCCCTAAACGTTTCCCCAGGTCTTCACTTAAAACCAGACGGGACGCCTCTGTCGCCGCCATCATCTGGGAAGAATGGGCCCCAAAGTGCCCGGGTTCCAAACCCAACATAGTCAAACCCCTCTGAACAAACCCCTGCGGGAATTGAATCGTGACAGCACAGATCTGTCCCCTTTTACCAGTAAGCCACCTGGGATATCCGGGCGAAGCTCCAAGTAGCGTGATGCGCTTGACACCAGGCATTCCCCTGACCCTTGCAGGGAATATAGCTTTACCAAACCTCCTTTACCAGACACATCCGTTCTTGTACAACCCTACCGAATCGTTACCTTAACCAACTGAGGTTCGACAACCGAGTGTAAAACCCCCAAACACCCACCCGAAAGGCACTCACCAGCTCCCCAATCCGAATTGCCCCAAGCCCCCGAGAAGACCACCGCAAACAAACTCACCGCAAAAGTAGAGTAACACACCACCAGGCGTTGTGTTACCCAAGAAAACCAGCCGCCCGGCACACACATATTTCATACCTCTCCGTAAGACCCACGATGCCTGACGGACGTGACAACATTCCGTCACTTCCTCCCAATCGGTCAGTTTGAACCCTAACACCAATGCCGCCATGCTCCTGTCCATTGCCGCTGGAGCTAACGCTGAACGAACAAGCGGCTTGGGAACCACAGCAAGGTATCCCTTTGCCCCTCCTTTGACTGGGACCCCCCAGTGAAACCAACCACCTCATCCCACATATCCCAAACCTTCACATAGGCAGTCCCCGTGCCTGGTGCCATAGCATTCCGTATCGATCCTCCAAGCATGGCGTCTCGAGCTGCCACATTTCCTCCAGACCGGCCTGTCCCTCCTCCCGCGCCCCCTGGGGCCGCCATTTGCAGCTTATCCCCTTGTGCGTGAGCCAAGTAACCAGCCCCTACATTCCGCCAACCAGGCACATGGTGTGCCTGCACCCGATATTAAACGACCTGCACAGTGATACGAATCGCCGCCATCGGCGTACCTTCTGAACCGAGGACCCGGCTGGATGGTAAACCGCAGGAACCCCGCCGTATTGTCCGTGATCTATGACTTTTCGTCCCTTAATCCTTCACCTTTTAGAGCCACGGCCACTCCCAATGGAAATAACTCAAAAGATGCCAACTTTGAATAAGAGGACTTACCTTTCATGCCTCCCACCACCGCTCCACGCACCACCTGCCTTCCAGGTATGTCCCGGAATCGATGTTCCCAGAGGCATCCGTGAACAACTCGATACCACCATTTGATATCGCCACCACTTTTCCTGGTCCCTCGACTTTGGATGGAATAGCGAAAACCAACCCCCCAACAATTCCAGCCATAAAACTAGCGACTTCCTGGGATGCTTACTGCCTTAGCCACGGCAGCAACGCACTGATTGTCACCGGTGCCGCTCCTAGCCACAAACACGGGGCTGAAGCCTCGGCGAGTACCCCTCCTGCCTTAGGTTTTCCTTTCTTGACGCGTCAGTTGACACCGTGACTCCCACCGCCTCCGGAACACCCGTATCCAAGCCTTCCCGACGGTCCCCAGTTGCATTGACCTTTCTTCTGTCCGGCCAACACCGCACCTCCTGGGGTATCCGTGAACAACTCGATACCACCCGCGAAGGCTCCACAAGTAGCCTTCGCCATGAAACGGCTACAGACCCAACATGCGAACTTGAAACTGCCTTATGAACAACTGCAATTTCTCAGCGTGACCTTCTTGGACCTGCGAACCTTCACCCTGAACTCCCGAAGTGCAGTCAACTGATCCCCAGGCAATCAACACTCTGCTACCACCGAAACAATTTCCAGCCCAAGCAAAGACGTGCGGTAGGATTCCCGCGACCGTAAGGTATGTCCACAACGGCCCGGCCCAGCCGAGCCCACACAGCAAGCTATCGTACAGATAATGTAATAAGGAACCCCTTCCTGATTTCTCTTTCACCACCCACTCCCAGACGGAACCAGCTTCCCGAAGTAGAAACATGAAATGGAATCGCCCCTTGGCAAGCAGAGGTTACCAATAGGCACCTGCAAACATACAACCCAAAAGATGGAAGGGTCGCCAATAATCGAACGCGTCCCGCTCCCCCGAACCAACTCGACGGCAAGGCCGAATGATGCCAAAGATACAGAACAGGTCCACGTCGATGTCGTCATTTACCGATGCCCCTTTCAGGTGCGATAAGTTTTGTATCAGACGGAATTTGCCCGCCCCTTTCTAGGGGACCACCCCCCCATGTAGACACCCACAGATCCGCTAATGGCGGGGATGTAACGGACCCGTCATCCCCCCAATTGGGCTTCCTCGCGTGACCACTCGCGAACTAATCCCAGATGTTCCCCCACGGACTTGATATCATCCACAACTTTTCCTGGTCCCTTGACTTTGGATGGAATAGCGAAACCCCCCCCCCCAACAATTCCAGCCATAAAACTAGCACCTTCATGGGAGGCTTACTGCCTTAGCCACGGCAGCAACGCACTGATTGTCACCTGTGCCGCTCCTAGCCGCAAACGCGGGGCTGAAGCCTCGGCGAGTACCCCTCCTGCCTTAGGTTTTCCTTTCTTGACGCGTCAGTTGACACCGTGACTCCCACCACCTCCGGAACACCCGTATCCAAGCCCTCCTGACGGTCCCCAGTTGCATTGACCTTTCTTCTGTCCGGCCAGCACCGCACCTCCTGGGGGCACACCGTCAGTCCCCGGAAAGAGCGCATTTCCTGCACCATCATTAGAAACCGGGCACCTTACCCCGATTACGCCTACTAGGATACAAAAGCCCTAAGCCAATTCCAAAAGTCTTCAGTATCTTGCGATACTTCCGCCTTTTCCCTCCTCTTCTTTTCCGGCTTCCTTCCTATCATCCCCTTTTAAATCAAGGAACTCCTCGAGCGGAAAACAGGAAAAATGTCTTTTTTTACAAATCCCCTTAATCAAATCTTATCCTCCACCTTCAAGTGACCCCCCAATGTCCCCGCGAAGGACACGTGCCCATTTCGTTGCGCCGCGCCTGGAATATTACCACACATATAACCAGGGCCAGATTAAGAGCCCAGTGGGCCTGGTGCTGACAATTATGATGGGGCCTAATTACAGAATTGTCACGGCCCACCTCCGGAACACCCGTATCCAAGCCCTCCTGACGGTCCCCAGTTGCATTGACCTTTCTTCTGTCCGGCCAGCACCGCACCTCCTGGGGGCACACCGTCAGTCCCCGGAAAGAGCGCATTTCCTGCACCATCATTAGAAACCGGGCACCTTACCCCGATTACGCCTACTAGGATACAAAAGCCCTAAGCCAATTCCAAAAGTCTTCAGTATCTTGCGATACTTCCGCCTTTTCCCTCCTCTTCTTTTCCGGCTTCCTTCCTATCATCCCCTTTTAAATCAAGGAACTCCTCGAGCGGAAAACAGGAAAAATGTCTTTTTTTACATATCCCCTTAATCAAATCTTATCCTCCACCTTCAAGTGACCCCCCAATGTCCCCGCGAAGGACACGTGCCCATTTCGTTGCGCCGCGCCTGGAATATTACCACACATATAACCAGGGCCAGATTAAGAGCCCAGTGGGCCTGGTGCTGACAATTATGATGGGGCCTAATTACAGAATTGTCACGGCCCCTGGCTCGCCACAAGGTGCGGTCGCACCGGACCAGTGTGACTGCGCCAACGAACTGAGCTTACCTGCTCAGTGGCGAGTCGGGAGCCGCTCTGCTGGGTTCTCCTGGCTGCCTGCCCGGGTTCAAGATGGTGCCGAACACGCGGTCGCAGCCAGATATAGCTCTGCCTCCCAGGGTCACACACACGTTCTGCAGTCAGAGGCCAGAGGGATATTTAACCTAGGTTATTGCCCTGTCGTGGTTTTCGTTCCTGAATCCTGAGAGTGCGTTTCTTGTCCTCTTTTTGATATTCCCAGTATTTTGACCTTGGCTATTCCTGACTATTCTGATTCCTGGCTTCTCTGACTTGGCTTGTTAAATGGTATTGTATATTTCTGGCTCCCTTGACCATTCTCTGTTTTTAATGTATTAGTCCGGCCATTCTAAGGACCGGTTTACGTTTTATCATTTTCTGTTCTGTCTATGTAGATGTTACATAGTTCTGCGTGCTGGACCACACTAGCAGTCATGACAAGAATCTAATCGACCATAGACATTAAAACAGTCATACCTCTCAAGCGTCAAGTATCTAATTGAGATGGTGTTGGAGGGAAACTCAAAGGATGCAGCTTTAAGAAAACACATAATCTATGCTAATCTCTCTCTAATTTATGCTTTAATCTTTCAAGTAAATCCATACCCCCTAACAGCAGTGTCCAGTGAAGCAGGAAGTCAATGGGGACACTGGGAGAAATGGGGACACAGACACTAGGGACACAGACACTGGAAGACATGGGGATACTAAGACACTAGGGACACTGAGAGACATGGGGATACTGGGACACTGGCTGGGAGGCATGGAGACACAGGCATGGAGACACTTGGGGACACTGGGAGACATGGGGACACTAGGGACACTGAGAGACATGGGACACAGACACTGGGAAACATGGGGACATTTGGGGACACTAGAAACACTGGCTGGGAGACATGGGGACACTGAGACACTAGGGGGACTGGCTGGGAGACATGTGGACACTGGTTGACATGGGGACACAGACATTTGGGGACACTGGGAGACATGGGGACACTGAGAGACATGGGGATAGAGACACTGGGAGACTAGGGGACACTGAGACAATAGGGACACTGGCTTGGAGGCATGGGGGCTTGTGTCCCATGTGTCTCTGTGTGTCCCCCAATGTCCCCACGTGTCTCAGCATCCCCATATCTCACAGTGTCCCCTAGTTTTTCAGTGTCCCCTAGTGTCTCAGTGTCCCCATGTCTCTCTGCTGCCTTTCCCCCCATACTTCACTTCCCTGAGCTGTAGTCTGTCTCTGCAGGCTGGGAGCTGCGGTATGAACTCTCTGTGCTGTGTAGCTGCTCCCCTGCGGATCAGTGAGTAATAGAGAGGCAGGGAGGGAGATGCTGGAACTTCCTATACCTGCCTCTCTCCACACACAGTGACCCCTACTGGCCAGTGCTGGTATTACAGAGTAATCTCCTTTTATACTGAGAAAAATACCTGCATTTGTATTGCCAGTATCACTGCAGGTAAGCCTCAAATACTGGCCAGGCAGCCTCAAATACTGGTAAAATACCAGGTGGCAAACCTAAGAGTAGTGTGTGTAAAAAAAAAAAAAAAAGTTACATTTTTTTTTTTTTTAAATGGGCCTATTCCATGGGCCTGGGCCTGGAGCTGCAGCTCCATCAGCCCCTATGTTAATCCGGCCCTGCATATAACTGTTCTCCTGCCCCGTCGGATGTCCCCGGTACCGGTACACCGTATTCCCCTTCCCTTACCCGTCACGCCGTCACCACCACCCTAACTTCTGCCTCCCGACTGCCCTCCGGTGACCCCCACTTCCGCACTGCGGGGACAGCCCCTTTTTTACTTGATCATGACTCTAAAATGATTTTTGCAATGTAAAAAGTGTGGTGTGTTTATTGACTCACTGCCCGAACCCCTGTCTGCACTGTCCTTCCGTCCACCTTGCCAGGCTCTGGAGTATACAGTGGACGCCGACTCCTGTCCACGCTGGTCCTGCCTCAAGCCCGTAGGAGTAACACTCCTCGACCTGCTTGGAGAAGATAACCTGGGTAGTCTGTTCTGATATAGCCTTACAAGCCCTTCCTCCCTGCTCTCTGTTCTGTCGTCCTAATCTCTGCTCCTTCTTGCTGCCTGACCTTTCTGGCCACAGGCATCATGCCTCTGCCCTAGTGAAATCCTGCCAGATGAAGCGGAAGTGCTGCACTGAGAACTCCTCCTCTCCCAGGAACTGGAGCTTCTCCTACCACACCGACTTCTTGACGGGCTCCTCACCTGCTCCTCCATCCCTCATCCGACCTCCTGCTGCCGCTGTGCCTGTCATTGTCCCTGCGCTGCTCCCTCCCGTACTCCCGTACACCTGCTGACGCTCCTCCTGTGTTCCTGCTCCTGAGAATGCCCCCCAGGGGGCTCCTGCTTGCCTCTGTCTCTTACGTCCATTTCTACCCGTCCTTGTCCTCTCTTCTGCCCTCTGCTTGCAGTACTGGGCCTTTTTGAGATTTTGAGCAAAAAAAGCATAACAGAGTGCAAAGACTCTGAGAGGCAACAAATATTCAACCACTCTTTAGAACAGGTTCGTGCAGACAGGCATCTCTGTAAGTCAAATGCACTGAACTTTGACTTGGATGAGATACGATATTGTATTGTGCCAGGGAGTTGGTCCAAGAACATCCTCTGGCTGCAGTAGTACAGTGTATCAGTGTCGGCTGGTAAAGTTTAATAATGGTGGGGTACTAGACTCTACTTTCTGAATCTGACTCCACTCCACCGTTACCAAATGAATGACTTAGCAGCAGTTGCTTAGCATGGTGTGTGCCACAGGGACGGTTGTCCTGGGCGCAAAATTCTCAAGTTTTAAAAGGTAATAAAATTTTTTAAAAAAAGTATTATTAATACATTACAAATAGAACGCTCCAACCTGACACATAAAATCTCCCAATGTTCAAACAGTTTTTCATCATGACGGGGTAAATAAACTTGTATATAATAAAATAATAAAAAATATGATTAGTTGTACAGCCTCTTAGTCGTCTCTACCAGCCATTAATAAGGATTTGAAGGGAGTCAACTGCAGAACTTATACTGAAATGTTTTTTTTCCCCTTACGCACATTAATCATTAGTCCTTACCACAACAAAAGCGTATTTCTTTTTTTTTTTTGGCGAGAGACTACTGCTCCACGTACCTCTATGGATTAATCTCCACTGAATGCTATGTACTATTGGCACTGAATAGTGAATCAGGATTCAGGGATGTACTAGAATGAGAGTTCTGCCACACTTAGCAAATTGATTTCCACGCATGTAGTAAGGATTGGAGCAGGAACTCTGTACTTGAGACATTCAAGCAGACTTGTGTCAAGTCTCCTCTGTGTTTGCAGCATATTTGTATCCAACCGTTTTTAAACTCTTTACTGGAACATGCATCAATAAAAGAAATAGAGATATTGTAAGATACAAATTCACATTAAACTACTCCAGGATATCATAATGGACATCTGCTAAATGTTCTAGTTGGGCTTTCATTAAATGTAGTAAATTGCTTATTTTTGCTCAATAAAAAAAGATATTATTTAGACACATATCAACATGGGGCCAATATAAACTGCTAAAAGAAAAGTGTAAACCAAGATATCAGGCAGCAAATTGAGACAAAAGACAGCCAAACCTGGAATCCTTACTTTTTTCAAATATTTCAATACGAGCAAGATTTGCTATATTAGGGAATGGTCCAGTAGACCTCGATCCAGATGTTCTGCCTCAACGAACTGTTTTTATTCAGCTGCAAGCCAGATATAAAAACTTTTGAAAACAACAACATGCAGAATAGAGTTGATAAGTGAGTCCAAGTCCACACAGAGACTCAATAACATGCTTTGTGAGTAATCACCAGAAATGTCGGCATAAAGGGTGGTTGCAGCAGTATCAACTTTACGGGAATAGATTCTGATGTCAAAGAACAGCTGGCACTACAAACAGGCTGAATGCCAGCGGAAGCTTGTATTCAGTGCACGCATCAATGCCCAATTTGCACCCAAAGTAGGAAGGCTCAGCACTCTGCAGTATACCTCCATTGATGATTTAATGACACCAGTATAATATCTAGATTGTAAACCTGTTTGAGCAGGGTCTTCCTGTAACATTTCATAATTGTCTCAATTATTGATAAATTTCCCCCTTTATAATATTGTAAAGCGCTGCATAATAAGTTAGTGCTATTTAAATGCCAAGAATAATAAATAAGTTAAAAAAGTAGAAAAGGAGAAGTGCTCCCCACCACTTCCTAAGCTCCCCATGTCCTCCTTCACTTGGGGGGTCAATATGATCCCCATAATAGCATTAGGGAGATTGAAATCTCCCGAATGCCCTTACTCCCTATGCCGCGAGCAGCCTGTGGCCCATGAGCGGCGGATGGGGGCCCTAAATGAAAATGAGGGGGGGGACCTATTTCCTACCCCTCGTCCCCCACCCATGAGTGGTGGGTGGGGGCACTAAATGAAAAGGGGAGGGGTCCTATTGTCCTCCCCCTCAGCCCCCACCCCTGAGTGGCGGCCCTAAATAACAATAAAGGGGGTGGACCTATTTCTTCCCCCCGGCCCCCACCCATGAACGGCAGGTGGGGGCCCTAAATTACATAAAGGGGGGCTCTGAGTCAAATTGCAGAGCGTGGGAAGGCTTTTCCCACCCTGCGGAGCTCAGTCTACGCCATGCCCTCCATGGGTGAAGATTAATTCATTTTTAGAGTCAGGGGTTTGTTTTTTTTGCGCTCAGGTTTTTTTTTAATTTGATAAGTTCGATGGGTATTATTTTTTTTTTTATTTGGCCGTTTTTGGGGCTGAAGAAAGAAGGTTTTAGAAAAAAGAAGACTTCTAAAGGTAAGTCTGATTTTTCCTTTCTGGTATTTAGTTTTATAGTTTCCCCCCTCATCATTTTTAGGGTGAGGGGGTAGGTAGGGATTGATTTAATTTTATTTGAGTGGGGGGGGAGTGACTAAAAGCTTGGGTGGGGCAATAGGTCCACCCTTCAGTTTAAAAGCCCCCGATCACGCAGCACTAGGGGACACTGTGAGTAATGGGGACACTGAGACACTTGGGGACACTGGGGGACTTAGGGACACTGGGGGACACTGAAACTATGTATTACAGCGTCCCTATGTATCACAGTGTCTCAGTGCCCCATGTCTCCCAGTGTCCCCATGTCTCTATGTCCCCATGTTGCCCAGTGTTCCCTAGTTTCTGTGTCCACATGTCTCCAAGTGTCCCCATGTAACTGTGAGAGACATGGGGACACGGAGACACTTGGGGACAGTGGGATACATGGGGACACTGAGACACTAGGGACACTGGGAGACATAGGCACACAGACACTAGGGACACAGGGAGACATGGGGACACTGATACACTAGGGACACTGTGAGACATGGGGATACTGAGACACCAGGGACACTGGCTGGGAGACATGGGGACACTGAGACACTTGGGAACATTTTCCCTAGTGTCTCAGTGTCCCCATGTGTGTCTTTTTCCCCATGTCTCAGTGTCCCCAAGTGTCTGTGTCCCCATGTCTCCCAGCATCCCCTAGTGTATCAGTGTTCCCAGGTTTCAGTGTCCCCTAGTGTCTCAGTGTCCCCAAGTGTGTCTGTGTCCCCATGTCTCAGTGTCCCCATGTGTGTCTGTGTCCCAGTGTCTCCAAGTGTCCCCTAGTGTCTCGACATCCCCAGAGGTCTCCCTGTGTCCCTATGTCTCACAGTGTCCCCTAGTGTCTCAGTATCCCCATGTCTCCCTGAAGCCTTTACCCCACCCCTCACTTCCCTGAGCTGTAGGCTGTCTCTGCAGGCTGGGAGCTGCTGTCTGTACTCTCTGTGCTGTGTAGCTGCTCCCCCGTGGATCAGTGAGTAGAGAGATACCAGTATATTCTGTAACTTCCTATCTCTGCCTCTCTCCACACACACAGCGACCCCTACTGCCAGTGGTGGTATTGTAGAGTAATCTCTGTTTATACTGAGAAAAATATCGGCATTTGTATTGCCAGTATTCAGGGCCGGATTAAGAGCCCAGTGGGCCTCCTGCCTGCTGACTATGGCCCCTGGGAGATTTGGCCCTTTAAATACAGTATTTGGGCATATTGTATTTTATTATGCTGCTGGCCCTTTAAGAACCATCTAGGGACATACTGTGACTTTTGGGAAGGAACAATGCCCCTTTAAGACTGTGTCCCCTGTCCCCCTAATATACTTTGTTCATGCCCTTTTCCCACTTGGTTCAGTAAATGGGGCTTACTGAACCAAGTACCACACAGGCGGACAACCCAGAAGTGGAAGTGTGCAGGCAATTTACCTCCTAGGCTGGGAGCCTGCTGTAGGTAAATTGCTGACCGCTGGGGCGCCGCTGTTCACACAAACGAACACGTGGCGGCACCATTATTTCCATTCAAATGCAGTCAGCGGTGTGTGGAGCCAAATTCATGGAACTGAAATCGGCTACACAGTTCCACGAACACCGCTGACCCTTACCTTCTCCTACACTGAATTTTCAGCTGCAGAGACTAAGTCCCGTTCGGCGATTCAAACGCACGTTCGAATGGGACTTAATCATTTTTTCAGTGTGAAATTGACCGACCGCACAGCCCAAATCTATGGAACTTCCAGCTAACTTTTTAACCCCTGGATGGAATTGGCAGAATTTTGACTATGTTTATAATTAAAGTGTGCTGAGTTCGAATATGTAATTTTTATGAAGATTGAATGTATATTTTTAAAGTTATAGTACATGTGTAAAAACTGTATTTCTCTGCCTGTGATAATTACATTAACCCATTGTGTTCAGTAATTATATCACAGGCAAAGGGGAGGATTTTGTGTGGGAGTGTCTGTGGGTATTGTGGGTATGGATTGGTTGTTCTGCAAAACCCTGTGGGCGGTACTATGTTTGTAGAATGGGCATAAAAGCAGAGTGTTTGATTAAAAGTTCAGTTCTACTTCACCCTCAATTTGGAGTGCCGTCACTTATTGGGGGAATCTGCTACACGGGATTGCTATGCTTGTCATACTCCCTTGCTAAATCACTACTAAGCTCTTGTAAGAGCTTGTTCCTGCCTTGCTCTCTGGAGGAGTCTACGGTGGTTATGGTGTCGGCTGGAGTGCTTGGAGCCCTCAGGAAGCGCTAGGAGCATCCATCAACAGATTCCAGGTGATCAATTACACATAACAACAGCAGTGTCCAGTGAAGCAGGAAGCCAATGGGCGGGGGAAAAGAGTAGGCCACTGATGTGAATCACATGACCAGAACTGCCAAAAGGGGCGAACATGCCCAAAAACGGGGTATGTCTGTCCAAAGAATTGGAAGGCCAGCCTGGCATCAGTGTCCCTATGCATCACAGTGTCAGTGTCCCCATGTCGCCCAGTCCTCTAGTCTCCCAGTGTCTGTGTCCCCATTTCTCCCAGTTCCCCATGTCTGTGTGTCCCGAGACATGGGGGCACTGAGACACTTGGGGAGACTGGGAGACATGAAGGCACTTGTGGATACAGACATGGGGACACTGAGACATGGAGACATGGGAACACAGACATTTGGGGACACTGGGAGAAATGGGGTCACAGACACTAGGGACACAGAGACATGGGGATGCAGGCACTGGGTGACATGGGGACACAGACACTGGGAGACATGGGGACACTAAGGACACTGGGTGGGAGACATAGAGACACTGGGAGACATGGGGACACAGACACTGGCTGGGAGACATATGGACACTGGGAGACATGGGGACACAGACATATGGGGACAATGGGAGACATGGAGACACATAGTGTCTCACAGTGTCCCCATGTGTCTCAGTGTCCCCATGTCTCACAGTGTCCCCTAGTGTCTCAGTGTCCCCTAGTGTCTCAGTGTCCCCATGTCTCCCTGATGCCTTTCCCCTCATCCCTCACTTCCCTGAGCTGTAGGCTGTCTCTGCAGGCTGGGAGCTGCTGTCTGAACTCTCTGTGCTGTGTAGCTGCTCTCCCTGCGGATCAGTGAGTAGAGAGCGGCAGGGATATGCTGTAACTTCCTATCCCTGACTCTCTCCATACACAGTGACCCCTACTGGCCGGTGCTGGTATTGCAGAGTAATCTCAGTTTATACTGAGAAAAATATTTGTATTGCCGGTATTACTGCAATACCAACACGGTCAGGCAGCCTCAAATACAGGCTGTGTCTTAAAATGCCAGTCAGGTGGCAAACCTAAGAGTAGTGTGTAAAAAAAAAAAGTTTAAAATAAAATGTTTTTTTTTTTTTAAATGGGCCTATTCCATGGGCCTTGGCCTGGAGCTGCAGCTCCATCAGCCCCTATGTTAATCCGGCCCTGCCAGTATTACTGCAATATCGACACCGGCCAGGCAGCTTCAAATAAATACCGGCCAGGTGGCAACCCTAAGAGTAGAGTCTAAAAAAAATAAAAATATATATATATATATATTTAAAAAAAAAAAAAAATCAATGGGCCTATTTCATGGGCATGGGCCTGGAACTGCAGATCAATCAACCCCTATGTTAATCCAGCCCTGCAAGGAACTAACCAAAGATGGAAGGACAGGGACGCAAAATCAGGATGGTCCTGTCATATCTGTGACTGTTGAAGGGTATGCTGAAATAACCATCCTGCAGGTCTCCATTGTGGTATATTTTTTTCTGAAGACAAAAGTAATTCTGTGTTTCAAAAAGCAATGTTTTACAATGCGTAAGTCACTGCTATGGTTACAAAGCGCAGTATATGTGCATTACTGATCCAGACAAAGCTCTACATTACTGCATTGTGTCTGGGAAAGCAAAGGAACGTGGACAGAATGTTTTAAATTGTGTTCTGTTTGGCTAGATTGTCATGTAGCAGGCCCAAGTGCTGAAGAAAAAAAGCGGTGGGGTGCATATCTTTACAAAAATTCTATCAGCCGGTGTATAAAGCAAGTAAACAGCTCATCTGATGATTACAGAACACTTTTGCTTGCTGGATATTTCACAACACATTGTTGGATGAAATAGGAAAACTGCTGCCCTGCAGTATCTAGTTGTCATGTGCTGCGGAAGGGGACTCATTTAATCCAGAAGTAGTTAAAATAGGAACAGTTTATAAAACAAAAAAAATACTCCAAGCACCAAACCCACTACAGCTTGCTGTAGTAGTTATAGTTCCAGGAATGTCCACAATAAGATGTCAAAGTGTTTTAACCAGGCGTCCACACTGCTTCAGTCACATCCTGTCTAATCCAGGAGGAGAAGCCAAGTTTCTCTATAGAGCAAAGCAAGCAGGACCACACACATGGTCTGAGAGAACTCAGCCGGTTGGTTCTCCTGCTCACTATGACTGTGCTACTTCCAGCAAATATTTCACTGATGTGTTGGCTGTAGAGTCCGCTTGTCAGCGCCATTTGGTAGGATTGCCCTGCTTGGGAACAAACAAGGCCAATGGTTCCAAGGAGGGGGCGGCAGCAGAGGGCGTGCTTTACAATAGTTTAATATCCACAGACCCTCTAGTAATTTCAGATCTAGGGGTAGCAGATAAGTAAAGCTTTAGACGCTCCAAAAGCCAATACGTATATAACATATCTTTATTCTAACGAACAAAAGCTGTTATAGCTAATGTTAAACTTGTTGTGGCCGGTTCACTTTAAGACACCCTTTCATTGTTAAAATAACAAAACAAAAAATGATTTAGTCTGTGCTAAGTGTTTACAGCGGTTTCTGTGTTTGTGTAACAGTGGTTCTTTTATGTGGTGACCGTCCTTTGTATTTACATGTCTGGGTAGCAACAAATCTAATATGCCAATCGGATGCCAAAAGTGACATCTGTATCCCCTGCATATTCGTGGGGCAGCTGTTAGAAGCTTCGGAATTGTATATGACTCTGTCGTGAGGATAAGCTGCAGATGGTCTACTCTGTCCCTCGGAAGTATTTTGTCTGTAATTTACATGCAATCGCATTTAATTTGAAAGAACCTATATTTTTTTTTTCCCTTTTCTACATTAATCTTCATGTAAGCCCCAAATAGGCTGTGCAGACAACAACAACAACAGCAAAAATCTTATTTTTCTAGAAGTCCATTAGTAAAAGCTCATTTTTATTCAAGGCCATAAGTATTTATGCACCAGAATATAGAAAACAAGAACAAAGGGAAAACTGTAAAGGGGGGGGGAGAAGACTGGAGTGGCTGGAGTGTTTTGTTTAGAAATTGTTTGTAATGTTGCCATTGTTTGTGAACATAAGTGTTTAACTAACGGAATTTTTCAGCATTTGTAAATTGAAATCCAGTACATAAGCTACTTCAAGATAAAACATGGTATATATAGGGTGGAATATTCTGAGAAAAAAAATCTGAAAGCTATCATTGCAATTAATTAAACTAGGAATGAATGCGAGAACTTCAGATGTTAGCTGACCAAATAATAATAATATATATGAATAGCTGAGTTGGATAATATTTTTTTATTTTTAAAGTACCCTGTTCTGGCACAAAAATTTAAATTCTCATGTCAATTCTCAACAATTCCAGCTTCCGTAGTAAATAACCTTGGCAACATGGTGATTTGCAGTCAAGCGTATAAATAGGGCGACTGTTCTCTTGATGTGTAAACCTTTAATCTATTGCTTTAATGTATCTTTAATTTAATATGAAAATACCCTGGGGTGGGCACTTTGGAACGTTGAGTCAAAGATTGGCAGGTTTTTACTAAAATGAGAATTCAAAGTGAATTCACGGTGAATTTAAATTTTAAGACCAGAGTAGCTGACCTGAGAAGATAGATGCATTAGAGAATTTTTCCATTTCCGCTATTTTAACCGTACATTTTTAATTCACTCTGAATTCACATTGAGTTCTCTCTTTTGTAAATAACCCTGCAAGAACCTAATGTTTGCATATTGTGTGGACCCGGTATTGGTTGTGGAGAGGACATTCTTTCAATTTGGACCAACACATTATTTAAAAAAAAAAAATTTATATTCTTTATTTATGTGTTGGTTGCCCCAACAGCAAACCACAAGCAGATCATGCACATTTTTTTTTTATATAGTATCTAGTTCTAATTAGACTGCCATGTCTAGTGTATTGTCTAATAGTGTACAACTGAACTGTAATGTCAAAGTATCATAACAGTAATAGGAAAACAAATCAGCAAGCTAGGCTAATAATACTACACATCTAGTATTGCTAAGACACATTATGGAGAGAAATTCTAGACATGGTGAGTGCTGGCACTTATAAGTAAAACAAATAACCATAATAACATGTGTGCTGTGAAAGTAAAGCATAGGAGTGTGTCTGCTACCATGTGAGTATTAATCTGCGTGCTGTAAAACCACTGGGTTCAATTAGCATAAGGCTGCAAATAAACCATGGGCTAATAACCCTGCAGCACCAAAGAGACCAGCAGGAATGAGTTGAGATTCTGCCTAACTCAGTTAGCCTATACCACTGGAAGGCCATATCAGGAAAGTGGGTGCAGCATCGGGTACTGCCTTCTCTCTTCTCGCCATTGCCCTTTGACATTTGGTTAGGTTGGCACGAACTAGAGGTGACAGGACTAGTTCTTTGCTTCGGATCTGCCAGCCATCTCCAGCCCAGGCCACATTGGGAGCCGCTGCTTAGTGTCCTGTGATCTTCTCTCTCCTCTTCACATTCCCCTAGAGGCTACATACTACGAGGTACCCCTCGGAAGTTTGGAAGGCGGTGTGAACTGAGCTCAATGTCAGCTCCCAGCCCAGAGAAGGAGTGGTGAGCCGGAATCACTTCTGAAGTCGGCGATGCGTCAGGTAAGGTAGGAGCACTCTGTCGGCCGTACACTCTTTTCCTAAACTCATGGCACCCCTTCAATAGATAGTGCGTCATGGCGACAATCTTGGATTCATCACACCTCTGTAAAGTTGGCAGAATACCAGAATCTTCAGCGGAGGATTAAGTTTCCCCAGCAAGGACCGGTATATCCCTCACCAAGGCTGCTTGGAAAGGCGCGACAACAGTCAGGAGAGGAGCCGCTTCCCCAAGCCGACAGGCCAGCAGTATTTGTAGTCCAGAGGTCTGGACATGGAGATTTCACACCAGTTCGATGTGTTCCAGAACCAATAAAGGACCACTATAGGCACCCAGGCCACTCAATGAAGTGGTCTGGTTGCCAGGTCCCCCTAGTTTTAACCCTGTGGCTGAAAATATAGCAGCTTCAGAGAAACTGCTATGTTTACACTGAGGATTAATCCAGCCTCTAGTGGCTGTCTCACTGACAGCCGCTGCAGGCGCTTCCGCGATTCTCAGTGAGAAAATCGCAATGAACTCACACAGTGTGAGTTCAGATCCCCATAGGAAAGCACTGAGTAATGCTTTCCTATGAACGGTTTGAATGTGCGTGCGGCTCTGGCCGCTCATGCGCATTCGGCTCCACTCAGGAGCTGATGTCGGCGGGGGAGGAGAGGTCACCAGCGCCGAGAGGCCACCAGAGCCCGGCGCTGAACTAATGTAAGTGGCTGAAGGGGTTTTAACACTATAGTGCCAGGAAAGCGAGTTTGTTTTCCTGGCACTATAGTGCTCCTTTAATAGTCATCTGCTTTGTGTTCTGGTCAGCTATCAGCCAAGTGGCACGCAGAAAAAGCTCTGTGTAGCAGGAGCCATCAGCACACACGTCTGGCCATCTTATAAGTCAGGCCCCGCCCCTGGACCAACACTTTTGTGTCCCATGCTAATTATAGATTTGGCGGAAAAACATAACTCTGCTTAGTGAATAGATGTATTTTTTTTCCCCATTCATTTCAGTCAAATTCTTTAATTCGGTGCAAATGTGCCGCTTAGGGGGAATGTCCTGGCTATGTCAGGATCACTAGGTCATGGACTATGAAACTATTTGCTTAGTGACCCTTCTCTTATCTATGTAGCCACCAGGGGACTACTTCCTTGTGTTATCCTGTGATAAGTGCATTTATGAATTCTTGTTGCTGACCCCGATTGCCTTAGACATCGAGTCATTACCGTGTTTTCCATTGCTTGTTGCTGACCCATAAGACCATAGCCATTGCTTATCTTTAATATTTGGATGCTACCAGAACAAAATTTCAGTTGTTTGTCTTCTGCTCTGACCTGTCAGGGTGATGTTGGCGTGACCTTATCCAGATACCTCCCAACATTTCAAATGGACAAAGAGGAACAGTTTAATTTTAGGGGTGGGAATGGGGGTGTAGATAGGGGTGTGGCTTTTCTGAGAGATTTTAAATGAAATAAATGCCTTACTAATTTACTTACTAACAATTTATGCAAATAATATGTAATTTAGAACAAGAACAATGCATATTATTTACACAAAGTTCTAAACACTTTCAATGTAGTTTACATTACAGGGAGTATTGTTGCTGTGGAGCTCTGTTATACACTCAGACACACCAACAATATGAAGCACCTAGAAAAGAGGGATGTTAGGATAGAAAAAAGGAACAGAGGCATTTGGGTTCAAAATAGGGACTGCCCATATTAAATAGGGACACTTGGGACGTATGTATGGCTGATATATATATATATATACATATATATATATATGTCTCTGATTATATGTCAGTGTCTTTTATCATTGAAACTAAACATACATATCCACAATTAGGCCCGAACGCTGTTTAAGCCTTAATAATAGTCATTGATAACCAAAGTATTGTCTGCTTCTTAACAGCACGGAACCGGATAAGGAGACGTGACCTCTAACCGTTCTAAGAAAAGGAAACAAATACATTTTATTATCTTAGAAAGGTTTCCATAGAAACTGCCAATAGCTAGTAGGTATTATCAGGTGGAAATACATAATGCTTTACACGCTTTTACAGAACCATTCACAAATATCTTTTTCAAAAATATCATTTTCCAGCTTTCTCCGTAAATGTAATGTCATTCTGATATTGAATTAGAGCTTACATTAATGGAGCATGTATTGTGCTCACGTTTCTAAAAATGTTTTAGAAATATCTGCAAAAGATGTAAATTAATTATGGAACCAACAGTGAAACAAGATATGAAAATAAATGCATCCTCTTGTTTTGTCAATTTTATTTAGTCCATTTTTGTTTTTTTAGTCAAGAACACAAAAGAGGTAACATGGACGAACCTTTTACTAACACAAGTCCACATATTAACTGCAATAAAAACAAAAGATAATAGGAACAACAAAAAACATAGAGGGGGTTGGGAACACAAAAAAAGAAAAGAAAATATGAAAGAAAAACAAGGATAAGGATACCAGTTAACAGTCACGGCCCAACACAGGTCACAATATGAGCCCAAAGCGTCAATCGTTAGGACCATAAGTGTCTCCAACTGAATTCTGGTATCAGTTTGTTTTGCTACACAGTATAGCCAGGGGCGACAAGTTTTCAGATACTTAGCAGATCGCTCAAATAAAGCAGCAGTAGGCTCCTTCAGTGCTGTAATTTCTTGTACTGCGCTAACCATTGCTGAAATGTCGTAGTGATGCTCTGTCTCCAATGGGCAGGGAACAGGGACTTGACTGCACTCAACAGATGCTTGAGTGCATATTTATACTTAGATATGGGCAGTATAATATTTTGAAGATGCATATCTGCTTGGGAAAACTCAACCCCTTCAATGGCGACCTGGTATCAGTAGAGGCCAGTCCAACCACTTATGGAGCATTGTACTGACCCCACCCCAGCATCTTCATCAAGCACTTCAATGTTTAGATGAAATACTATGGAGCTGGGATGGAATAAGATACCATCTTGATTTTGGAATTGGTTTCCTGAAATTTAAGGCTGAGTGATCTTTGATGAGAGAGTATCAAGATCTTTGGCCACTGTGTATCTGAAAAAGTTCTACTCAATTCCTCCTCTCAATGCGCTGCAAAATAACAAGAAACCAGAGAACTGGTTAAAAGCATCTGATGTAGTACATCAACTGCGGGGATTTGACGCTCATGCAGCACTCCTCAAGAAATATATCCTCTTGTTGTTTCTGATTTTAGAACCAATTTTGAAATAATCTACAAAGACATACTGTGTGTAAAATGCAAGATGGCATGCAAAGATTTACTACAAAATAAAGATAACATATACCAAAAATATTAATCTTTATAATTTTCAATGTTATTTTAAGAATTTCATCTATCTTAGGTGATAGGTCCATATAAAGAACTTGTATTTGTTGAAATTGTTGTAACCCAAGGATAGGAAAAAATTTAACAAGTTTGAGAACCTAAAATAAATACACAACTAATTTAATGGAGAAAGATTAAATTTAAGGACTAAATCTACTCAAAAAGAACAATTATCCATTGTTGATGTTACTTAAATAATGTCTAAATCCTTTCTCTGCTCCTTCTGTGCAAATGCTTTTAAAGTGGGCATATGAAAAATATCTACAGGAAAAAACTTCACAGATGGTGGAATGAAAACCCTAACATTGCAATAGATTTTGTCCTTTGGATACTAATCCTGCACCTCCCATAACTTAAAATGTCAAAAAGAGATGCACTTGTAATAGGGGGTGTCAGAGTGTGGGACTTTTCTGAGATTGCTCTATAGTCCTCTTATCAAACTGCATATTGTTAATTGTATATGTTTTACATTGGTAATCATAGAGATTCTTGCAAACAGAAGACTATATAATTAGACATACTGGTTCAAATAAACAGATATTCTACCAAGTCATTTTAAGCCTACACATTTTAAATTTTTACACAAATATTTTTATTTTTTTAAATAAAACGTTTTTATAATTTTAATTTTTTTTTGCATTCATTAATTGTGGAAAAATGTATGTAACGAGTTGTGCCCCAATCTACTGCCTGTATTGGAATTTTAATGCTAAATTGCTGCAGTCATGTCTGACATACAATGATAACAGAATAGAATGCCAATTGAAGAATTTGAAACCATAACATACCTATAATGCCCCTTGTGGTCATACCTGGGATTGCTGTTTAAACATTAAGGCTAGTGATCATTAATGATCTTTTCTTGCATTATGTCCAAATAACAAAAACAATCCAAATAGTTAATACATTCACAAAATTGTTCTTATAGCCCCTATCCAGAATTGTACACACTTCTCTTGGGTCTGCTACTAGCTGTGAATGCTTAGATATTATTGATCCAGACACCCTTCATTGTGCATTAGCCAGTATGAATCAGCTCTTTTCGACTACTGTACTGCTTCTGGCTTCTGTTTGCCAAGACCAGCACTATGTCAAGTTCCGTTGAGTAAAACAAACTATATATTTAATGCATATTCATGTTCTGTTGGATGACTGTATTCATGTCAAGTTCAACATTATTATACAGCCTAAGTCAATAATTAGCTCTTTGTTTTTTTGTTTTTTTTTTCAGTCCACTGGCCCTAATTCTGGGCCTATCACTCTCTTATTAATGCTCTTTTATGGCATTTTTTCACTCTATGGTCAAGTTTAGTCTGGCTCTGCCTTATTCTGTGATTGAGTTAAAGGATCACTATAGGGTCAGGTGTTAAAACCACCATCTAGCCCCCCTGGGCCCCTCATGCCTCCCTAAAAATCTTACTGTATTCAAGCCTGAAGATGTAGCTCTGTATGCTGTTTGACTCAGAATAGTCAATAGTCAAAACCTGTCTGCTGACATCATCAGAAGTGGTGGCCCGATCCAATCACAATGCATCCCCATAGGATTGGCTGAGACTGACAAAGAGGCAGATAAGGGGCAGAGCCAGCATGATTCAAACACAGTCCTGGCCAAACAGCATCTCCTCATAGAGATGAATTGAATCAATGAATGTCTATGAGGAAGGAGGAGACACTAAATGTTTGGATGCATTTTAGGCAGCCATGACCCAGGAAGGATCTCTAACAGCCATCTGAGGAGTGGCCAGTGAAGTTATCACTAGGTTGTAATGTAAACACTGCATTTTCTCTGAAAAGACAGTGTTTACAGCAAAAAGCCTGAAGGTAATGATTCAACTCACCGGAACAAATACAATAAGCTGTAGTTGTTCTGGTGACTATAGTGTCCCTTTAACCATAAGCAAAACCATAGTGGCCACCATATTCCAAGAGCTCAACCTGAATTTGAAGGTGGCTGCTAAGGTGAATATTTGGAGCAAGTCTTATCCTGCATTGTGGGTAGAGAGATAAAGTTCCTACAAATTACTTCACCAGGATGAGCATCACAGATAGTCACTGGCTGTTTTCAAAGTTTTTCTTTATTGTGGGTATCGAAATTAAATTTCACTAAGAATAAATGGATAACAATGTCTTGCTTAACTGCCATGGTAGAAACTGAGGCTACAGGCTTTGAGCAAAACACATAGGCATCGCACTGGTAGTCTTGACATCTTTGCGGATCAGATATCCCTACAATTATTCCTAAATTATACCATAGCCACTTTAAACATCTCGTTTGATTAAACTTCCAGCTGAGGTATTAAGGTACTTGAATTAATGGGTTACTAATCCAAGCACCACGACCACTTGAATGATTTGAGTGGGCAATAAATGTCATGAGTGTAAAATTACTTTACAAAATTATACGTGAAGGTCTATTATAAAAATGTACAGAGAATGTTTTTGTAATGTCTTATCTGTACATTTGTAAATTAATCTTTGTAATGGAAGTTAGATTTTAAAAAAAAAATTGGTTTGGGGATTATTGTGCATTAACAGGGAAAATCCCAAAATGGTGGTTAATATTTAACATTGGTAAAAAAACTATTTTTTAAAAAAAAAAAAATCCCTGTGATCTCTAAATATTTCACCTGAACTAGGTGACAGAAATGTTTTTATAAATTGGGAGACAGAAAAAAAGGAAATCCGTGTAATGCACTATATTAAGGATTAGCAGATTTCAAAAACTCTGAATGTTCAATCAGCAGTAACACCCTCAACATTTTTGACAAAAATTTATTTTCCAATTCCTATAAACTCATTAAGCATCCAAACACTATTTGGCTATAACTAAACCTACTCCTCCAGTGATGAAGTGTGGAACAGCAAAGGATATGAGCAAACAGGAACTATGTATGTTCTCTGCTATCAGGTTGACACAAAATTCTGTTTTGTTTGGACGTGATTTTGTCAAAACACATTTTGTCTGTCTGTGTGTCAGATCAGCATAATTTAACCTACTTCTTCCACAGCTGCCCCGGGCCTGTCTGAATCCACTGCTCCCTTAGTCTTTGTGTGGTATCGATGTTAGTTTCCTTACTACTGTATCCTTTTTAACTTCTT
Source organism: Pelobates cultripes (assembly GCA_933207985.1). Taxonomy (NCBI): domain Eukaryota; kingdom Metazoa; phylum Chordata; class Amphibia; order Anura; family Pelobatidae; genus Pelobates; species Pelobates cultripes. The sequence goes on from OW240922.1 coordinate 80,992,105, forward strand.
GCTGTGTTCCAATTTGCGTTTGCTTTATCTTCTCCGATCCTGACTATTGCTTGATCCAGGACTGATGCCTACGTAAACCCTTGCCCATACTTGATCTCCACCTGGACCAGTCTTGGCCTGTTCTCAAAATGAAATACACTACTTCTTCCTACATTATATATGAGTAAATTATGCTTATTTTTTCATCATGGGACCTTTAGAATATATTCACATAGAGGTGTTTGTCCATGGTACCGGAAAGCATTATTTACTCATATACAATGTAGGAACCGGAGCTCTGTGCCCTTGTTCCCATATGTCAGGTTTTTGTGTTGTACCATCTGTTTATGCAAAACGGATATGATAGATAGTTATTTTCCTGTTATAATATGTTGTGTCATCATTTACGGCTCTGCATTCCATGGAGGAATGCAAGAACATTTTGTATTACACCAATACCAGAACTGGAAGTCCCGATGTACACCACGTGAAGGAAACCGGAAATACACATACGCCGGATCCGGATCTTTGCTCTCCACGGTGGAACGCATATGTTTAACAGGAAACACCTGTAAACACTACACAGAGCGCTATAAAAACCAGGAGGTTTTTATGAATTCATCATCCCTAAGGAAGTCATTTTATTTGATGAAACGCGTTGGATACCAGTTGGACTTTGATACATTTATGTTTTTATGTCCATTTTTATTTCATTTTTTTCAACTTGTATTTTATTTGTATTTTTGGCATACTACCATATCTCCCTTAACTGGATGATTCTCCATTCGATCCACTTGCTAGTGGAGATAAGATTGCTGATTTCATCTTTGATGTAAGTGCAATCTGTAAATAAATTGGCATATTTTTATGCAGTATTATACTATTTGCACTCTTTTGTCCTCTTGAGGGTTCATCTAGCTGGGAGGATTTCCACCATCCACAGATACCCCTGAGGGGAGACATGCGCACTTTTTGTAAGTTTACCTCTAGAGGAATTCCAATTGGAGTCTGATCTCACCTCTGAAAACCCACTTATGGGTGGGGACCAGGGGACGGACAATAGGTCCTCCCCCTTCCTATTTTCACTAGAGCCCCCACCCGCTGCTCTTGGTTGGAGGCTGGGGGTATGGACAATAGGTGTTCCCCCCCTATTTTTTAGCATGTGTGGCAGGTAAGGGCTGGGGGGGCCAGTAGGTCCCCCCTCATTGTATCTGAGGGCACCCATCGGCCGCTCATGGGTGGGGGCCGAGGGGGGACACTAGATCCCCCATTTAGTTTAGTGGCCGCCATTCGTGGTGCACGGGTGGGGGCCCCAGTGGATTATTTTTAAAGTCCAATTTAGGTCTTTCAGCCTTTTAGTAGATAGCTCCCTAATACCGTGGGAATTAGGGAGCTATCTACTCGCGTCACGAATAAGTTTAGAGTTTCATTCATTTGAATGAAACTACAATCTGATCAAAAGTCCCGAATTGCGTCCTAACACGAAGGGACAAACTGTTCTCATTCTGTTAGGACGAAACTCGGTAGTTTTGCCGGCGTTCGAATGCAGGATGAAGCAGCAGGAGGAAGGTGAGAATTATGGGAAAATTGCTTTGACTACAGGAAATGGAACAGACTTTGCTCCTCCTTTGGGTCAAAGCTGGTCCAAGCGTAGGAAAAATACATTAAAACAAGATAGTTCCTACTTTGTCTTGTGTTTTAAAGAAAACTAGATCAGACAGGAATAAAAGAAGAACAGATCCTGAGAGAGGGAGAGAAGAGGAATCGATTAGGGAAAGGTAAATTCCGCATGACAGTACCACTTTAACACTGCTTAAATGACCTTCAAGATTTTTATACTTTGTAACATTGCTGGTTTTTCCACACCTGTCAATGTACCCGCACATGAGTGAGCAGCTACGTATTTCTTATTTGTGTCAATGATCAGTAACAGTTAGTGTTGCAATTGTTTTATTGATACTGTACCTTTAATTATTATTTAATACCACTTTATGCATGGACATTTTAATGGATGTGCATCTTAGAATGTACATATTCTACCGCATTCCAAATTCTTGCCCACAAACAAGAATTTTATGAATAAAAAGAAATTGTGTGAACTGCCTTGGTTCAATGTTGGCTTTCAGCAGGTATGCAAAATAACAACTTTATTTTTTTTAAGAAGTAATCTGGATGAAAAGTTAACGGTTGCCAGACATCACAGGCTGTCACAACTTGATTAAAGATTCACGTGGGCCTGTCAGGGTGCATGAAACCTCGTCTACATGAATGTCCTTTTCTCAGAAGACAGCAAGCAAGAAACAGAGAGAAAGATGACACTTTTTTAAAAAAATCACCATTGCCTGAGTTGAAGAAATAAAGAATGCATACTAAGTTTAGTGTCATTCCACCAAGATTAGGCAATGGTTCTCTGCAGTCTATTCCAGGTGTATATACCGTATATACTCGAGTATAAGCCGACCCGAATATAAGCCGAGGCCCCTAATTTTACCACAAAAAACTGGGAAAACTTATTGACTCGAGTATAAGCCTAGGGTGGGAAATGCAGCAGCTACTGGTAAATTTCTAAATTAAATTAGATCCCAATAAAATTACATTAATTGAATATTTATTTACAGTGTGTGTATAGAATGAATGCAGAGTGTGTGTTTGTGTGTGTATAGAATGAATGCAGAGTGTGTGTTTGTGTGTGTATATATAATGAATGCAGTGTGTGTGTGTTTGTGTGTTGTGTGTGTGTATATAATGCAGTGTGTATATAATGCAGTGTGTGTGTTTGTGCAGTGCGTGTAAACTGGATGAGGGGTGGGCATTTTTATTTAAATTTTTTAATTTTATTATATTATTTTAATATTATTATTATATTAGTATATTATTATTATTTTAATATTATATTATTTTAATAATATTATTATTATTTTAATATTTGCATTATTGTCCCCCCTCCCTGCTTGTTGCCTGGTCAGGGAGAGGGGACAAAAAAAAATAAAAAATGCAAATATTATAATAATAATATAATCATAATAAAATATTAAAATAATAATATTATTTTAATATTATATTATTATTATTTTAATATTTGCATTATGGCCAGGCAACAAGCAGGGAGGGGGGGCAAAAAAACATTAAAAAAAATAATGCAAATATTAAAATAATAATAATATAATAATAAAATAATATTAAAATAATATAATATTAAAATAATATTATTTTATTATTATATTATTATTATTTTAATATTTGCATTATTTTTTTAAAAATGTTTTTGTCCCCCCTCCCTGGCCAGGCAACAAGCAGGGAGGGGGGACAAAAAAACATTTAAAAAAAAATAATGCAAATATTAAAATAATAATAATATAATAATATTATTTTAATAATATTATTTTATTATTATTAAAATAAAATAATATTAAATCCCTGGTGGTCCAGTGGCATTGGCGGTTCAGTGGGGGGGCTGGCAGTGAGCTCTTACTTACCTTCCTGCATCTCCTGTCAGCTCCCTCCTCCTCCGTGCAGCTCCCCGGTCAGCTCCGTTCTGCTCACAGTGTAAGTCTCGCGAGACTTACACTGTGAGCAGAACGGAGCTGACCGAGGAGCTGCACGGAGGAGGAGGGAGCTGACAGGAGCTGCAGGAAGGTAATAAAGAGCTCACTGTCAGCCCCCAACAGGACCGCCGGGCTTGTAATGAGCCCGGCGGTCCTGGTCTGTATTATGGCAATGTAAATTGCCATAATACAGACTGAATCGAGTATAAGCCGAGTTGGGGTTTTTCAGCACAAAAAATGTGCCGAAAAACTCGGCTTATACTCGAGTATATACGGTAATTACATTTCACATTTGAACCAAGCAACGCATATTTATGTCTGAATGATCCAATCAGTTCCATTCTCTACAAGAAACAGAATCCAAAACAATGTCAAAGAAAAGACAAATTTCTTCTATTATTGTCTCGTAAGGCTTCCAAGGCCAAAGTTATTGTTTGAGTGCAGAACATAAACCTAAATCCTACTCTCTATGAAGGATCGGAATACAGGATAGTAGCGCATAAGCCAAGGTTTAAAAAGCTGGTCTGTTAACATAAATTACTCAATATTACAACATATTAGAGAGCTTTCAGAACCTCAATAGGGTAATGAGTCCCCAGGGGATTAAGACTTCTATGCTATCACCAATGGATGTCATTTTGACTGAGCTAGAAGATAGGAGTATACAATTATAGGTTGGGATTTGTCACAGCTGTATTGACAAAGGCCTGTATGTTTACAAAACTGAGCTGTGTAAGGGTAAGAGCTGTTGGTGAGTAACCACGCACGCATTTTGATTTTTCCAAACAAGTAATGTCACTAGTGAACACAATTCACAAACAAATCTTGAGCATAAATACTTGTGCGTCTCAATCTAGCCCCCAGGCAGAACAGCTAAACCAGTCCTCTCTTTTGGTAGAGTCCCCAATCAGACCTTTCTAAGAATTTAGATGGCAAACTACTCCAGTATTCTGCCTCTGCTCCCGGCTTCAAAGTAAAGAATAATAAATTTAAATCTAAATGGTTTCGTCTGTCACTTTTCTTGATTTCCTCTGGGTAGAAAGGCGTGATCCCACAAAAGAGATCATAAAAGTGTCAACATTTGTATCCTTCAAAGGCAATACATAAAATACATGTACAAAATTTTCGAAATAATGAAACTCATTTTTATTCATTTATTCCCTAAGGATTCGTGAGAGACAGGTAAAGAGAGCCACAGATTCTCAATGAATGTCATTTTTTAGCATGGGGAATTGTGCGTTCTGTCTTTCCTTGTTTTTACAACAACAAAGCAAGTCCTAGGCTGGTGGATTGGCATGGTATGGTGATTCATATCAGTTTTCCTTGACTGCCAGGGATAATTTTCTGGTCATCACATCCTTTACCAAATATAAATTACTTACTGCAATCGGAAATAACTGAAATTAGCCCCATTCACACTCAACAGTCTTAAATGTTATCTCTATATGTTTAGACACAAATCCACATCCTAATTTGTGATAAACCATTTAATTATTGCTGGTTTTGAGAGTTATGTGTATGTTGACCTTTTCTTCACCTCAAGTTGGCTTCCAGGAAACGTGCTTTTCTTGCACATGACTTTCAAACAAATATGCAGGCGTTCTTCAATTTAGCCATCAAAGTACTTCCTAGCAGTTTTATTGAGGGAAGTCTGGGAATTAAACCTTAATAGACATCTGTTTTTTTTCTAATGAATTATGTATTACTTGCATTATGAGTAACCCCCTTGAAGGCCAGAACCCCCATGTTTCTTATTTTAACCCCCTCCATGACCAGGGCCGCCACCAGAAATTTTGGGGCCCCTAACTGAGCCTAGGGTCTGGGCCCCTGGGGGCCCGCCTCCAAAACCGCCCACCGAGACCGCCTCCACATCCCGCCCACAGGAATACACACACAGACACAAACACATTCACTGATACAAAAGGAGACAAATAAAACCGAGACATACACACATATACAGACACACAGGCGTACATAGTGACAGTCACATACTAACATACATACAGACACACATACTGATACGCATATAGGCATACATACTGACACACACATACTGAGACATACACACATATACAGATACACAGGCGTACATAGTGACAGACACATACTAACATACATACAGACACACATGCATAAGGACATACAGACACATTCATAATGACATACAGACAGACATTCATACTCATATTCACACATAATGACATGCATACAGGCATACATTTATGCATACAGGCATACAGACATGCATACATATATGCATACAGGCATACATACATGCATACAGACATACATACAGACATACATTCATACGTACATTCATACTGGCATACATACATTCATACAGACACTGACATCCATACATACACGCATTCATAATGACATACAGACATACATTCATACAGACAGACAGACATTCATACACACATAATGACATGCATACAGACATGCAGACAGACATGCAGACAGGCATACAGACATACATTCATACTGGCATACATACATTCATACAGACACTGACATCCATACATACACACATTCATAATGACATGCAGACATACATACCCTGACATTCATACACACATGATGACATGCATACAGACATACAGACATGCATACAGACAGACATCCATACATACATAATGACATACATACATACATACACACAGACATAGACATACATACAGACATACATACAGACAGACATACATTCACATACACATACACACACAGCTCATTTTCCAGCCACCCTCCTGTCTCTTACCTTGTCTTTGCAGGAGGGTGGCTGGGGCTGATGAGACTGGGAGTCGGCTGGCTCTCCCTCTTCATTGCCGGGTGCGTGCTCCTCCCACGGTCGTGCTATACCACGGCCACACCGCTGACCGGGCCCCTGAAGATATGGGGCCCATCGGGTTGTCACCCCCTGATGGCGGCCCTGTCCATGACTATAGATTGATGAAACAGTCATGCGAGATGGTTGGAATATACGATTGTTGCAATGCTAACATTCTAGAATTCTGGATCTAAAAGATGCCATTGTTATAAACTGGATAATTGCATTCTACACTGGGTTATGTGAGCTGACACCATTAATATCTGTCAGCTCTTATCATGCCTTCATACACCTGCCTGTGGACCGAAATACTTTAAGGAATTGTTTATTACCTGTCTTTAGTTAAATACATGTTATCTGATTTTCTTTATATTTTCTGTGCATTTTTGGATAAAAAAAATTAAGATAAAATGCTAAAAATAAATATGTAAAACCATTCACCCAATCTTTACCTCTGCTCATATCTCTATTTAAATGTAAATCCATTTCTTCGCTAGGGACGGTCAGGCTGTTTCTATAGTAACAGAGAAGGGAAGTAAATCAATGTCTCCTTTAGGGGTGGATTTCTTTTGTTTTAGAAAGTAATATTTTTTTTTGCCTTCAAGCACTTCACTGCTGGATGGCCTGTTCTACTTTGCATGCAGATTAGGTATATTTACCTTGCATGCATTCTTAATGTAATTGGCTTTGCGGTCAAACAAAAGATGATGAACAATAAGATTTTTTTTTTTAAAAAGAAGAAAATAATAAACCAACATTTTTATAAAATACAATATAATTAGGAGACAATGCATTCCTGGGAATGATTAATAATTTTAGTAACATAATTTTAAGAACTCAATTAACTGAGCAGTTGATAAGCCCTCACTAATCACATAACTAAATTTTACCTTATGCACCATAACCACTACAACCCATTACAGTGGCTAGGGTGCTTACAACCCCATTTTGCTGGTGTGCACAGTGCTTCTGGTCTTCTCCATTGCTAAAGCAAAGGTTCACATTCCACTTTAGTAACATCAGTTTTTTACTTCATTAACTGAGAGTAAAACAGTGTTAGTTTTCAAAAACATAAGATTAGAGGGGCGGAGCCTAGCTTCCAGGCTGAATGGACGTGCCGAGAATAAGCTCCTTACAAACGCTGCACAATCCAGGGCAAAACCCCCATAAAAGTGTTGCTTAATTTATCTAGAGGGTGACGGAAGAGTCGGGGACACCCTGGTTAATCGAGGGCTGCCAAGTTTGAACCCGAAACTGACCGGGAACCCGCAATCACAATATGAGGGCTATTTACGATTCTGCTGAGGAGAGGTGGCCGCTCTCCTCGTGGGCAACCTTGCATATGGACTCCCTAGCTCACTCCCTAGCCTACTATCCCCTCCCCTGGACTAGTGGGGGATATCCCTGTCCTCACTGGGCACCTGGAGCAGTCAGCCTGGATCAATCCCTGATGCAGCGACACAACAATGTTACCCCCCGTCCGGCATAACTAAGATGGCGGCTGACAGCACACAATTCACACAGAGCCATACCAAAAGTGCACCCATGATACCATGCAGTGCCTGGATGAAATATTTAATCGCTTCTGGGACAAGCTATGGGAGAGACAATGAGCAGCCCAGACCGCACAGGGAATCTCGCAGACACCGGGTGAGGGGGCCGCTGTTAGCAGGAGGAAGGGGACAAACCCTCGGCACAGCATTAAAACACTCACCTCTTTCCACACCCCTGAGCCCACTCGGGCTAAAGGCGAAAAGGGCAAAGACTCTCTGTCACTCCCACACATTGAGGAAACTCGGGCTCCAAAAGTCACAGAGTCTGTGGCCATGAGATGCAGGCCAACATACCAGCCTGGGGCTGGAGAGACACCCTCCCCAGCACCTTTGCAGCTGCAGCCTCCAGCGGCCCAACAGCAGGCTCGTGCTGCTTTCCAACAGAGGGCATCGGTTAACAGAAACTATCTATCTCTCTTTCATCACCAAGTCCATACGCAATTACTTTAGACTTGTTATGCATGGCCAGGACTTTGAAGTTTAGGGAGCAGAATGCCTCTTCAATAGAGCTCCAGACCACAGTGAAATTATCTCTCAGCATAGCCTATTCTGACCTATAAGCTGATTTATACTCGTATCAATCTATGTAGTTTTATATATGACCCTCACAAGACGACCACACTACAAAGCACACACGATGACTAACCGACTAACCCAGCTTTAGTCTGACATACTAGTCCTAGCATCTTGCGCATATGTAGAAAGGCACAACTACTATGACACAGTGCAGATTAAAAGGTTTATTTTCCCTCAGTATATTAGGCTACATGTATAAGTTTGTTATGTTCTTGTTCTTATTATATAAAATTGTGCATGCACCCTCTACTTCCCAAATGTAAAGCATGATACTGAGCCTGAGGACTGCCGTTGGGGCACCTCAAGCGTGACTGTTACAATCTTATGCACTGCAAAAATAAAAAAAAAACCCATAAGATTAATTTAAAAATAAAATATTTTATTTCTGTATTTGCCTTTTAAGTATTCCTTGGCCATTACAATGTCACCGCAAGTGCGTTTCCCCTGATGAAATTAATCCTGTTCATTAGAAAGGAAGTACATTCCTCTAATCAGGTACCTAAAACTGGAAAATCATAACAGCTATTAAAATTAATTAAACACAATCAGTGTTTTCATGTTAAGAAAGGTACTACCACCATTTTGCCTGCAGTCAGTAGAATAGGGCAAATAAGGCCATGCAAATATTGCCACATTTTTGTTCCATGTATCCTTTCAATTTTAAAAGATGAATAGAGGTCAACGCGTACTATCTTCTGGCATAATTTTTTTTGGGAAGTTCTGCCAATCTACCTACTATTAGTTAAACTGTTCACTTTGTCTGAATTAACTTTTTAATGCAAAGCCCAAATTAAAAAAATTGGCAGAAACATTGATAAATAGGGCCTTTTCATCGCTTTGTTTTGTAGGACCTTCCACTTAGAAAACTATTTACCAAACTGTTAATGAACATTAGGGATCATTTGTTTGAATGGTCATTAACAATCTCTAATTGACTTGACATCGTAGCTGGTAATAACTGTGATTGCTTTTTTTTTCAGTGTTATTGAATTTTTTCAGTTTACTGACCATAGCGACTGCTTTTTACTAATGTCTATCCCATCCCATAGAATTTAGGTATGGACCCCATGCCTCTTTCCTTACCAGTGCAATGCTACCCTTTTCCAGTGCAATGCGATCATAAAACACCTGAAGGATCCATGTTCTCAAATTACTGACCTTATTTTTCTTATCTTCTAATATCACCTGTGTTCCCATGAGTGTTATTTCCTCAAATCACTTGACTTTAATGTTATGCTACTACCACACATTAATGTCTTCCCATTACTATGCCCCTGTCCGTATTATTTTATAGTATGCCCCTGCCCCCTCTTCCCCGACCAGCAAAAAAGGGTTAAAACCCCTTTTAATACTCCTCATCCAGCGACGTCATGCCAATGGAGGATCTAATACGCATTTGTATCGAGCGCTGTGTGCATTAGACCTTCCCCATAGGAAAGTATAAAATCAATGTTCTTGTAGGAATGTCAAAGATGCTGAATGTTCTTATGCAAAGTGTGAGGCTGTCCAATGTTGTTTTATTGCGATACACTCCATGAGAAGCCAGGAGTCACTTACAGTGTTAAAGGGATATGGACACTTTCAATAAGATGAAAATGTAAACATGTAAACATTGCTGTTTCTTAAGAAGTTAAACCTACAGGACCACTGCACCCAGACCACTTCATTGAGAAGAGGTGGTATGGGTAACTCTAGTGGCCTTTAATGTTTTCATGTTATTTTTCATATTGTATATATTATTTTCTCAAATTACTGTCTTTCTCTTTATGTTAACCCCTCCTTCGCTGACCTACATCTGTATATTATTTCTTAAAATCAGCAGCATCTATGTATATATTATTTCCTCAAATCTCCTCTTTTCCTCTTAATGGTATTTCCTTAAAGCACATGTATCCCTCTCTTTATGGTAATTAATCAAATCACCTGTCTTGCACTTGATATCATTTCCTCTTTGTGTTATTACAACCATATTTATAATTTCATTATTTACTATATTCAATATTTGCCTGCTTATATCATATTTCCAAGCAGGAAGTGTAGCTGAGAACAGTACGTAATTGTGGGCTGATCGCAAGGGATGGACAAGAAGACAATTATAGAGTCCAAAGCAGTGACATACAATCCAAAAAAGGAGCTAAAGGTGGGAAAATGAATGAGCACAACAGTCAATGAATGACGAGGTGAATAATATCCATGATTCCACAGTATAATTCATTCAAAGCAGAATTATTTTTACAATCAAATAAAACAAGCTTATATCAAAGAGCCCCTAGGGTGACTTTTTGTAATTTTTTTTTTCTGCATTATATTTTTAAAAGTCAAATATGTTTTTAACACTTGTGTTTCTGTAGAGATATTGTGCACTGAAGATTCAGTCAATAGCAAACAATTCTCCTTCCTACCCGCACAGCAACACAGTTTTTACAGAACCAATGAACTCATAGCTCATTTTGTAAAGGTCAGTTTTGAAGAGAGAGAAAATCCGTCTCTCTATTGCCTGGCAACAAAATGGCATTGGAAGAGAAGATATAAGCTGTTCTGAAACTTAATGCACAGGGCAATACAATTTCATTTTTTTTCTCTTTGTTGTAAAAAATGTATACACATATTTATATTATATATTCTTATATATCTGTATTATAGTATGATTTCATCAAAATGACAACAATAAAATATTTTCAGTTTTCACTAAACGTGAATAACAAAATATTGTGGCTATTGTTTTCATGAACATGAGCCGTCCCTTGCCATTTGTAATGTTTTAATATATATTTCATAACCCATATGTTTATTACATAAGGCTTGAGTACAGCTTTAGGATTATTTTATTTCTGATATTGCACCCAAAATAAAAAGTTTAGAGAAAGAGTCCAACTGAATAAAAAACAAACAAAAAAAACCCCCAAAACCATAAGAAATGAAACGTGTGTGCAAAATTGGCTATTTTGTCTAGATCTATTAATTAGATATATATAGAGATTTATTAGATAGATATACTTTTTAGATAGATAGATAGTCATGGTCTTTAGCAGGTCAGGTAAGATACTTTAGCCAGGATTAACGTTTGGTTCTTTATTGGTATCTTTAGACATAGTAACTCACAATTTAGTATAGCTATCAAGCCAAAGTGGAAGGAGGAACTTATATAGAGGAAGGTAAGTGAAAGAGGGAGAACCGGAAGAAAAGAGATTTAGACAATAAGCCCTAAACAGGTTAATCTATAAGTGAGATATTGACAGAAGGTAGATGGAGAAACTATAAACGAGATTTCAGGTATGTATAAGGAGAGAAAACAAATCAAAAGCTAGGCAATATGCATCTGACAAGGTATTAACAAGATATAATAAGATAGTGGAGAAAACCTATAGATAGAAGTATAGGTTATTTAGAGGGACAAGACAAATAGAACAGAACAGAAAGGCTTCAGAATTGCAAGTTAAATAGATGTTTAGAGAATCAGCCCCTTGTTACGGAAGGAGTTCTGATAATTCAGATACATTATATTTTGCAATACTGGTTACTAGCGTAGATCAGGTTGATATAAAGCAGGTTGGTAACATAAAGCAGGTTAGTAGTGTAGATCAGGTTGGTATAAAGCAGGTTGGTAACATAAAGCAGGTTAGTAGTGTAGATCAGGTTGGTATAAAGCAGGTTGGTAACATAAAGCAGGTTAGTAGTGTAGATCAGGTTGGTAACCTTAAGCAGGTTAGTAGTGTAGATCAGGTTGGTATAAAGCAGGTTGGTAACCTTAAGCAGGTTGGTAGTGTAGATCAGGTTGGTATAAAGCAGGTTGGTAACCTTAAGCAGGTTAGTAGTGTAGATCAGGTTGGTATAAAGCAGGTTGGTAACCTTAAGCAGGTTAGTAATGTAGTTCAGGTTGGTATAAAGCAGGTTGGTAACATAAAGCAGGTTAGTAGTGTAGATTAGGTTGGTATAAAGCAGGTTGATAACATAAAGCAGGTTAGTAATGTAGTTCAGGTTGGTATAAAGCAGGTTGGTAACCTTAAGCAGGTTAGTAGTGTAGATCAGGTTGGTATAAAGCAGGTTGGTAACCTTAAGCAGGTTAGTAGTGTAGATCAGGTTGGTATAAAGCAGGTTGGTAACCTTAAGCAGGTTGGTAGTGTAGATCAGGTTGGTATAAAGCAGGTTGGTAACCATAAGCAGGTTAGTAGTGTAGATCAGGTTGGTATAAAGCAGGCTTGATAACATAAAGCGTTAGTAATGTAGTTCAGGTTGGTATAAAGCAGGTTGGTAACCTTAAGCAGGTTGGTAGTGTAGATCAGGTTGGTATAAAGCAGGTTGGTAACCTTAAGCAGGTTAGTAGTGTAGATCAGGTTGTTATAAAGCAGGTTGGTAACCTTAAGCAGGTTGGTAGTGTAGTTCAGGTTGGTATAAAGCAGGTTGATAACATAAAGCAGGTTAGTAATGTAGTTCAGGTTGGTATAAAGCAGGTTGATAACATAAAGCAGGTTAGTAATGTAGTTCAGGTTGGTATAAAGCAGGTTGGTAACCTTAAGCAGGTTGGTAGTGTAGATCAGGTTGGTATAAAGCAGGTTGGTAACCATAAGCAGGTTAGTAGTGTAGATCAGGTTGGTATAAAGCAGGTTGATAACATAAAGCAGGTTAGTAATGTAGTTCAGGTTGGTATAAAGCAGGTTGGTAACCTTAAGCAGGTTAGTAGTGTAGATCAGGTTGGTATAAAGCAGGTTGGTAACCTTAAGCAGGTTGGTAGTGTAGATCAGGTTGGTATAAAGCAGGTTGGTAACCATAAGCAGGTTAGTAGTGTAGATCAGGTTGGTATAAAGCAGGTTAGTAGTGTAGATCAGGTTGGTATAAAGCAGGTTGGTAACCTTAAGCAGGTTGGTAGTGTAGATCAGGTTGGTATAAAGCAGGTTGGTAACATAAAGCAGGTTAATAGTGTAGATCAGGTTGATATAAAGCAGGTTGGTAACCTTAAGCAGGTTAGTAGTGTAGACAGATAGAGATTAGCTAAATAGATAGAAAGAAAGACAAATAGATGATAGACAGACAGATAGATATATAGATAGATAGATATTTAGATAGTCCTTCACAAGGAGTAAATGTACTATATAAGCACAATCATTATTTACAAAAACTAATTTATGACCAAATTAACTAGAGTATACAGGCATATTACTATTTTAGTAATATGAAGATTTGTTATATACTTGTACACCTTAGCACCTACAAAGAAAGACACCATGGTAGAAAACTGAGATAAAGGGTTTTGGGTTCCAAAGATAGACTGTCCTTCCTAAAGAGGCATGTTATAGTATTAAAGTCTTGTTCTGCCACATTGCCTTCGACATTCTGAAAGCAAAGGGTATTTAGGAAAACAGGAAGAATTGAGAACAAATACACAGTCGCTTTGGAATTCGATTTAAGCTGAGAGCAGCCTTGTAGCGAGAAGAAGGCAAAGCAGCCAACCAGAGAGCAGACCTGTCTCTAATCAGCAGCATTTACTTGATTAAACAATTGTTGGGTGCATGAAGATTAGATGACTCAACCATATGGAATAATTGGTGTACTAAGCTCCATAAGGAAACAAAATACTCTGCATTACCAAATAGCATGTAAACAACATTTTACTGGATTGCTAAAATTATACATCTACAGCCCGAAAGGAACAAGCAAAGGCATTTCATTTGTGCTGACCCTTTCATATGGTTCAATCAATGACCAAGCTAGGGGACATTTTTAACACCACTTTTTATTCGTTAGTAAACATTTGTGTTAAAATGAGGGTCACTGTGCTTCACGTCTCTTTTTTAAAGCTCTGTCAGTTAATGAATTGGGGCTCTCGGCACACAGTATGTTGACAGTCTATCACTGGCCTCATATTGAGAGGAACAGTAAATACTATTTTTTTCAGCCTATCACAGGCCTCCCAGCAAACATCACTTGTAATGCGGCGGCTGGTAGGTAGGAAGTCAGTGAAAAGTGATATGGGACTAAAAGAGACCAACCTCGGGGCTATCCCAAAAGGGTCAAACATTCTTGCCCCAAAACAACGTCAATGAGATAAACTTGTTATGGTGGGTGGGAGTGTTCCTTTAACAAATGTGTGTCACAGATGTGCCTCTCTACTTATTTCACATTATATTTTACTCCTCTGTCAAAATCAGTAAGAGTCCCGCTTGTCTCCCTGCCTTGACTATCAGCCTCTATTTTCAATCTAATAAAAATGACCCACCACCTTACTATCTCTGTCTGGTATGGTTATTCCCCTCTTTATTCACCAAACATTCTCCATTGTATCAGGAAAGGCAGTTCTACTGTAATAATGTATCGTGGGCAGTTCCCTGAGATCCAAATAAATGATACCAGATCCACCACTTGGAAACAACTTTATCAGGACCCACTTTTAGATATCAACTAAACTTATCCCTAAAACTAAGCTCTAACACTTAAAAAATTGTAGCTAAATAATTAACTACCTCTCAATTCTCGTCAAATCACAACCATGCCAATATAGTTCCACAAAAACATCCCTATTTTAAACATGGGGTGCAGTGGAGATCTTTACAATGCTGTTGTATATGGTCATGGTTATACAGCTAAGCACCTCTATCTGTTTTTACTAATGTGATACTCAGGGACGTATTAGCCGCGAGGCAAACAAGGCATTTGCCTTGAGGGGCATTTTTCAGGGGGTGGCAAAAAACGCTGCCCCCAAATGCCCAGGGCAAATGCCTAGTTAGCCTCGCGGCTAACAGACATGCTGAGCGTTGGGCGACGCTGGCTGGTGGTCGGGCAGGCGGGCGGCTGGCGAGGGAGCACTTCCTCTGAGCGGTCTGCTCAGCACCCTCGCGCGCTGCACAGTGAGGCTGGGAGCCGGGTTGATGACATCATATTCCGGCTCCCAGCCTCACTCTGCGGCGCACGAGGGAGCTGAGCAGTCAGCTCAGAGGAAGTGCTCCCTCGCCAGCCGCCCGCCCAGCATCCAGCCCATCAGCCCGACCGGCAGCCACTGGACCACCAGGGAGAAAGAGGAACCCCCCCCAGCATTCCCAAAGGTAAGGAGGCTGGGGGGGGTTAAATAATAAAAAAAAAAGTGTTAATGTGGAGATGTGTGTGTGTGTGTCTGACTGTGTGTGTGTGTCTGACTGTGTGTGCGTCTGTGTCTGTGTGTCTGACTGTGTGTGTGTGTGTGTGTGTGTGTTTGTGTGTGTGTCTGACTGTGTGTGTGTGTGTTTGACTGTGTTTGTGTGTTTGTGTCTGACTGTGTGTGTGTGTTTGTGTGTTTGTGTCTGACTGTGTGTGTGTTTGTGTCTGACTGTGTCTGTGTCTGACTGTGTGTGTGTTTGTGTCTGACTGTGTATGTGTGTTTTTCTGTGTGTGTGTGTGTATTTAGAAGTTGGGTCGGGGGGGAAGGGTTGGGTGGGGGTGGCGCGGGGGGCGGGGGGTGCCTGAGTTTTGTCCTGCCTAGGGCAGCACAAAACCAGGATACACCACTGGTGCTACTTTCCTTGAAAACCTCATGCATGCTGCAATAGATAGCATAGGGAAAACATATAAACAAGTATGTCGCTCACAGACCTCTGGAAAGTAGGTGAGCAGGCTTTCACTTCACAAAGTCTTAAAGGAACACTTTAGTGTTAGCAATACGAAGATGTAGTCCTAGCACGAAAGTGTACCTCTGCTCATGCAGCCCCTCTCTGTCCATGAACTCTTTAGAAAATCCTTTAATTTGCTTACATGTCTCCTCCCCAGTGACATTAGCCAATTCGGGAACCTAATGCGCTTGCACCTCTATGGGATTTTACTTAAAGGGACACTGTAGGCACTATATCTGCTTCATTTCATTAAACTGATTATAGTGTCCAGAGTTCCCAAGTTCCATAATTTCATTCAGCATTAAACAGTTTTTCATATTTTTATGTTTCAATGCTAAATTAGAGTCCTTAGCAGCCCCTCCCCTCTGTGCTGCGTTGGCAAATGAGGAAGTATTAGCCTGAGCAGAAATGGGCAGCTATGATTGGAGAGTGTAAGCTGTCTGTTTTTAGCCTATCAGAGCTCCAACTGACGGTATGAAGGTTATGACTACAAGGAAGTGTGTAATCTCTGCCTTGGCCACACCTCCAGAAGAGGCCAGACTGTGGGTGGCCTGGATCACTTATTTAGTGTTAAACTGCTCTAAAAGGAATAACATTGTATGGAGAGACACTGATAGGGGACTCCAGGCATCATAACCAATTCAAAGAGATGAAATGATTATAGTGAGTACAGTGTCCCTTTAACGCTGGACGTCCTCATGCAACGTGTGAGGACGTCCAGCATCATTTCACAGAGTCAAACTCTGTGAAACTGCACTAGTGGCCATCTTAACCCTCAATGTAAACATTGTTGTTTTACATTGCAGGGTTAAGGGGACAGTGACACAATACAGTGACCGTGACACAATGAGATGAAGTGGTCTGGGTGCCTATAATGTCCCTTTAATATGGCCGCTCCTTTTATGGTGGTAAGTGCTCCATTGGTGGTAAGTGCTGATGTCTGCTGCAGCTCCCACGCATATAGGGACCTCTTCCTCCTTGCCACACCATTCAGAAGTGGACCGGCCAGGTATATGTATGCTGTGGCACACTAAAATGCGTCAGGCGCCATCTTGATTTAACCCCTGCAGCGACCTTCAATGTATAAGGCGACACCCAATTTTAGACAAAAAGTTTTTAGAAAAAAACATAGTATTATACATGGAAAAATATGGTATATTGTGTTACAGATATCAAAGGTAGTAGGTGAGAATTTACTTAGTAAATCTTTTACAATACATTACTATCAGATGCTGTTAAAGAAAAGAAATTGAAGTTCCCATAACAGTATATAATGTGATTGGTTTTGCTTTTTGAGCGAGGGTCTTTATGAAGATATATTAGCTTACAGGTAAAGAAGATGGAAGTTGAAGAAGAAGAAGGAAGAGGGGCTAGATAATTAATTAAATATTTGTAAAGAAGTTGCATATTTAACGTTTGCAGTTTACACACAATGGCAATCCGGCTAATCATTGGGAATAATTAGGATATATATGCAAAGGCTAATGGAAGTTCAGTTTTACATGCTTCATAATCCAAATAAATAAAATCATTGATTAGACATGATATCTTCATTAAAAACAAAAACAAGTTGAACATGCTGATTGATGGGTAGGTTTCTGTATGACCTGCCAAGTATGTCAATCAAATGCATCATTAATTTTTATCACAGACATATCTATTACAAACATGCACAGCTGCAATAAAACCTTTGAATGTCAGTTGCACGCAACCATGCCATGCACAGGGTGACTGGAAATAGAAAGATTTCAATATACAGTTGCAAGAAAAAGTATGTGAACCCTTTGGAATGATATGGATTTCTGCACAAATTGGTCATAAAATGTGATCTGATCATCATCTAAGTCACAACAATAGACAATCACAGTCTGCTTAAACTAATAACACACAAAGAATGAAATGTTGCCATGTTTTTATTGAACACACCATGTAAACATTCACAGTGCAGGTGGAAAAAGTATGTGAACCCTTGGATTTAATAACTGGTTGAACCTCCTTTGGCAGCAATAACTTCAACCAAACGTTTCCTGTAGTTGCAGATCAGACGTGCACAATGGTCAGGAGTAATTCTTGACCATTCCTCTTTACAGAACTGTTTCAGTTCAGCAATATTCTTGGATGTCTGGTGTGAATCGCTTTCTTGAGGTCATGCCACAGCATCTCAATCGGGTTGAGGTCAGGACTCTGACTGGGCCACTTCAGAAGGCGTATTTTCTTCTGTTTAAGCCATTCTGTTGTTGATTTACTTCTATGCTTTGGGTCATTGTCCTGTTGCAACACCCATCTTCTGTTGAGCTTCAGCTGGTAGACAGATGGCCTTAATTTCTCCTGCAAAATGTCTTGATAAACTTGGGAATTCATTTTTCCTTCGATGATAGCAATCCGTCCAGGCCCTGACGCAGCAAAGCAGCCCCAAACCATGATGCCCCCACCACCATACTTCACAGTTGGGATGAGGTTTTGATGTTGGTGTGCTGTGCCTTTTTTTCGCCACACATAGTGTTGTGTGTTTCTTCCAAACAACTCAACTTTGGTTTCATCTGTCCACAGAATATTTTGCCAGTACTGCTGTGGAACATCCAGATGCTCTTGTGCAAACTGTAAACGTGCAGCAATGTTTTGTTTGGACAGCAGTGGCTTCCTCTGTGGTATCCTCCCATGAAATCCATTCTTGTTTAGTATTTTACGTATTGTAGATTCGCTAACAGGGATGTTAGCATTTGCCAGTGACTTTTGTAAGTCTTTAGCTGACACTCTAGGATTCGTCTTCACCTCAGTAAGCAGTCTGCGCTGTGCTCTTGCAGTCATCTTTACAGGATGGCCACTCTTAGGGAGAGTAGCAGCAGTGCTGAACTTTCTCAATTTATAGACAATTTGTCTTACCGTGGACTGATGAACAGCAAGGCTTTTGGAAATACTTTTATAACCCTTTGCAGCTTTATGCAATTCAACAATTCTTAATCGTAGGTCTTCTGAGAGCTCTTTTGTGCCAGGCATCATTCACATCAGGCAATGCTTCTTGTGAAAAGCAAACCCAGAACTGGTGTGTGTTTTTTATAGGGCAGGGCAGCTGTAACCAACACCTCCAATCTCATCTCATTGACTGGACTCCAGTTGGCTGACATCCCACTCCAATTAGCTCTTGGAGATGTCATTAGTCTAGGGGTTCACATACTTTTTCCACCTGGACTGTGAATGTTTACATGGTGTGTTCAATAAAAACATGGCAACATTTCATTCTTTGTGTGTTATTAGTTTAAGCAGACTGTGATTGTCTATTGTTTTGACTTAGATGATGATCAGATCACATTTTATGACCAATTTGTGCAGAAATCCATATCATTCCAAGGGGTTCACATACTTTTTCTTGCAACTGTATGTGTATATATATGGAAATATGTCCTATACGAATTTTAGAACACTAGGGATTACTGTGGATTTACATAAAGAACTGGCTTTTTTATTTTTGGGAGAGACTTGCCAGCAGAAATGTATTGTATCATCAGGTCATGTGTAATATGATGAATATATTAGTACAATAAACTAGATTGGAAAAAGAAAACCAAGTCCATAAAGTTCAATCTTTACAGACATTGAGAACACTGGTGTTCCAGTGGGTCTGGGTATCTGGTCTGCACCATCACCAGGAGTAGACCATGAGTAACAGTGTCAGAGGGTTGCCATGGTAATGCTCTGACTGGTTGGAGCTCAGGAGACAGTTACTCACAGTGGAAAAAAAGTGGAAGTGCACAAATCTGCATTATGATTGTCCAGGGCTCTATGCCACATTTAGGCCCCATTCTAAAATCCCGGCCTTTGTTTCTGTGTGTGTTGTGTGTGTTGGCTCAGTGTTGTGTTTGGATCAGGCTGAGAATTGTAAGTGGGGGGAGGCTATGTGTCTGTGTTTTTGTGTTTTTGCTGGTTGAGTGTTGTGTGTGTGGTGGCTGAATTTTATGTATGGAGGACTTTAAGTGTTGTGTGTGTGCAAGGCTGGCCCGTCCATAGCCCGCGGTGGAGTCACGGCTCCAAGCAGCACTTTGATAGAGGCGGCATTTTGCTCACCATAGGGCAGGCAGACAGTGTCAGGTCCTCTGTCCCTCACCGAGGACCTGACACCAGGAGGGGGCCCGGTGGCTTGCCCGGTATGCCGCCAGGTGCGAGGCCCCTCCAGTCTGCCCTGAGAGGCAGACAGCTAGCACAGCCTGCAGCTCCGGCGGGTGTGAGTTGCAGACTGTGCAGTGTTTCGTGATCTTTGGTTAATCAGAGCGTTGCCGCGGGTAACCACAGCAATGTTCTGACTTCTGGATATCATGAGACACTGCACAGTCTGCAACTCACACCTCTCAGGGCAGACTGGAGAGACAGCCCACCAGATATCAAAGACACTGGACCACCAGGGAAAAAAAATTAAGGTATTATTAAAATTACAATTCCCTCCCTCACTGTCACCCCCTCCCTCCCTCAGTCACTCTGCCACCTATTACTTCCTCCCTCACCATGTCATCCCCTCCCTTACTGTGTCACAACCTCCCTCCCTCAGTCACTCTACCACCTGTCATCCCTTCCCTCACTTTTCCACCCCTTCTCTTACTTTGTAACCCTCTCCCTCCCTCAGTCACTCTACCACCTGTCACCCCCTTCTTCACACTGCCACCCCCTTCCTCCATCACTCTGCCACCCCCTCCCTCAGTCACTCTACCACCTGTCACCCACTCTGTTACCTGTGTCACCCCCTCCCTCAATCACTCTACCACCTGTCACCCCCTTCCTCCATCACTCTGCCTCCCCCTCCCTCAGTAACTCTGCCACCTGTCACCCACACTGTTACCTGTGTCACCCCCTCCCTCCCTCAGTCACTCTACCACCTGTCACTCACTCCATTACTGTGTCACCCCATCCCTCAGTCACTCAGCCATTTGTCACCCCCTTCCTCCCTCAGTCACTCTGCCACCCACTCTGTCACCTGTGTCACCCTATCCCTCCCTCAGTCACTCTGTCACCACCTCAGTCACTCTGCCACCTGTCACCCCCTCCCTCACTGTGTCACCTCCTTCCTCCTGCATCCACTATACACACACACAGACTGCATCCACTATACACACACACTGCATCCACTATACACACACACACACACACACACACACACTGCATACTCTATGCACACAAACACTGCATGCACTATACACAAACTCTGCATCTACTATATACACACACGCTCTGCATCCGCTATCCACACACTGCATCCATTACAAAACATCCACACACGCTGCATCCACTATACAGACACACAATGCATTCATTACACACACTGCATGCAATACACAACCACTGCAGCCACTGCACACAGTGCATCCACTACACAAATACACACTCTGCATCCACTACACAGACACTGCGTTCACTACACACACAGCATAACATAATGGATGTGGATATTTTTTTTTCTCTACACTTTACGACGTAACCAAGGCCGGACTGACGGACACACTTCTCCAGTATATCCCTTAGCAGGGATTATACCGCTAAACGCCCTCCATCCTAGAGCTGGCCTAAGCTCCTTCAAATGTGACTGTACTATCCTCCTTTTTACTTATTTTATCCTTGGATTTACAATATTTCACTATTGGCAGTTTGTCGTGTTTTATTCTTGTCTTCACATATACGGATTATTTACAGCCCGGACGGATCAACTCCTGAGGATTGTACACATACTCTATCCAGTTATACCAGTGAGACGTTTTATCTATTTTTACTCTATTGAACATTTTACTACTTGAATGGACTTTGTTTTATTATACCTTTTTCTGTTGTTTTAATAGAGACATTTTTATCTATAATATAGGCTTACTTGTTGTTGTCTATTAATTTAGACCATTTGGTCTGGTTTTTATTGTATAGGCTACTGTATTTTAACGCAGCCCTTACCCACTTTTTCCATTTCTAGTCTTAATAAGGGTCTTGAGGGATTCCCTTTTTAGGGTTGCTGCTTACATTCCTGTTATCTAGCACAGACTCTTCTCCCTTGTTTTTAAGATCTATGTTCTACATACCACCTCAGGGAGGGCCCTATCACATTAAGAGCCAAAGCCCAGTCCCTGGAGGCTGCCTTATGCAGCTATGGATGTGCTGGGCTCTGTCACCTTTTCCTTTCTTTAGACTTTGCTGGGATGTTAAGGGAGTATTTTGATCTCCACAATGGCCCATGACAGAACAGAGAGCCACTTTTGGCCAGTGCTGTCCAGCAAGTTGCTTCGAACGCCCCCATTGGTCTTGGCCCTGGCCATTAAGGCCCACTGGTCATTTGTATATTAAAACCAAAACAGTATCTGTATGTGGACTAGGCGGCCACCTAATATGTACAAAACAGTATGCACAAAACAGTAGGCAAGCAAATCTTAGTCTCATGGAAACAGAGAGGACGTGTTTTATATAATTCTAATACTTTATCAAGACTTTAGATTTTTTTTTACATACTTATATGTGTGAGATAAAGTGGGAATTTTGAATGGATTACTGATGAATCGGATTACATGGATCGTCTACTCTGAGAAACAGAATTGCTACATTCGTTATTTGCATGGTAACAGTGGCTGAATGCATGGACTAATCCAAGGACAAAAAGCAGTAATTCAGGTCACATGAGAACAAGGACACAAAGGAGGGAAAAATATTCTAGAACCTCTCACCAACTCAAGTGATTTGATGCAATGATAGTCTGACAAAAAATACAGAGTAACTGTAACATACTAATGAGTGGTGCTAAGTAAATGCAGAAATTGTCAACAATAATGTAATAAATCTTTAGATAGATGGATACCTTTTAGACAGCAAGAAACTGTACAACTGTCGTCAAAATGCATTTGAGGAGGGGGCTGGGCTTGACCACCATACTGAGTGAACGCATGATTGGTGAGCTCCCCACATGATACAACAAAAATCATTTAAAAAAACAAAACACCTTACCGACGACTAATTGAAGCTGCTGGATACTAAGCGAGTGCCTTGCAGGGACGAAGAACCGACTAATATTTGCGGCATTTCAGAGCCCGACCTCCCCTGTAGGAAACCAATCAGACTCTGTGCCAGTGGGGGTTATCCTGGTCCCCGCTGACCACACTTTGATTCAACCACACTACCCTGGCACCTGGTTTCAGCATTGAGATGCACCGCTGCAACTCTCACCACCCAAAATGGCGACAGCCTTCCTCTCTGACACACGGGGCATGGGCTTCATGCAGCCAACCTCTCACAGCTACATTGAGCAAGGCATGCAGTGCCTAGATAAAATCTTTAATGCCTTCTGGGCCAAGCTGCAGGCCCGAATACAGCAGCCACAACAGAAGCCCATAACAGTGGAAAGGAGCGACGTAGTGCCGAAGAAGGGGGAACCAACTGTGGGTAAAGACTCACCTACGCACACTCCAGCGAAAAACCGTCATCAAATGCTGAGAGTCTCCCACAAGACAACCTTCGAGCATTCTGGACGAAAACCTCCAGCAAGAGCAGGCACTTACCATCAAGCACCTCCAGCTACCCCAGTTGGATCCAAGACGCTGGCCCTCACCCAGGCCTGGAGATGGAGAGAACACCTATCTCGGCGCTGAAGAGCAAAAGAGTTTGTGAACCTACTGGACGGTACCCAAATCCTGCAACTCAAAGGGATTGGCTGATCTGGACTTCGGTACCCACACCAGAGTTATGCCCCAACATTGTACTGGCGGATGCCGATAGGCTACTTACCGTATATCTGATGGGCAACTAAATATTATTTTCTTGTTGAAACACTAAGTCTTAGCATTTTAGTTAACTTCATTATTTTTACTAGCATGTCAGGTCAGGGTAGCGAGTCAATAGATATTTGCACTCAGCGGACCTCATCTATGATCATATGCTGTGTCTAGCTTACTTTCTTATAATACCGCTCAAAAGAAAATAGGGCATTGCCTAGCAGTATGAGTCAGATTTAGACACTGCTTGCTTTTCTAACTTTCATCCACCTTTCCTGACACATAGATTTTAATACATATCCTATGCCAAGTTTTCTTCTGTCTAAGCATTTTACTAATTCTTACTATATATAAAAATTGTGCTGTAATCTCAATGCCATATCTATGTTATATTATGTTGATGATATTGTCCCTGCCTTTGCCACTGTGGCACTGCAAGCTACCTTGTTAACGTATACACAACAAAAAAATATATAATTTTTTTTTTTTTAAATGCATTTGAGGAATAATGAGTGTGACTGTTTTACTCAGCACCCATTTATTACATCCAGGGCTATAGTTAAGAAATATAACGCCCTCACATATATTCCATAAAACCACTGTCACAAACAATTGAAAATAGAATAATGGTCCCTTTTTCCATTCATACGTCATCTTATTCAGTTTACAGCACTGCATATTTAAAGGGCACTGAGGAAAACTCCAGGAGGAGTCGATACGCATCTCCTGACCTTCTTTTGGGATTTTCAAATATTTATTTTTGCGGTGACTTATATTTGTTATTTATTCACTGCTTTTTTTTGTCCCGATATTGTTATTACCCATATTTACTTTTTGACCATAATAAAGTTTTTTACATTCACTTGGAGCCTCCATCTCCAGTATTTCCACCACAGAAGGAAGAAAAATATACATCTTTAAGCCTGCATAGGCACCTTGGAGAGCATTACATAGAGCCTGACATGGCTCTATACTTTGTCAGTTATATTCGACTGTTCAATTTTGTTATTTTCTCTGTATATACAGAAAGCACTATGTGTTATTATTTTTCTATGTTTGGGATTTTCCTGTTTATTCGCAACACAGGGATAGGTATTTATATCTTATGTTCCTGTGTCTAAGGTGTCCACTTTACTTTGTGTCTAATCATTTAATAAACCTTTTCACAGATAATCTACAAAAAAAGATGAAGACAATGGAGAAGATTCCATTCATTACAAGCAAAAAATGCAACCATGCCGACTTAACAGAAACCTGAGAATCCTTTGATTTCTAAAGGAATTCTGGCTGATGTTAAAAACTCACTGTCAACTCTCTAACAAGTTGAGCTGAATCTCAAAGTTCTTCTTTAGCTGTAAGTGGTTGACTCCATATAAGCTTTACCCAAGTTTTCCTTTCTGAATAAGGATGAATAACAAGAACAAATTGCTTCCTTTAATTGTATTTGTAAAGCAAAACCATTTTATCTAAAGGTGGGCTTACATTTAAAGGAGCACTATAGGTTCAGGAACACAACCATGTATTCCTGACCCTATAGTGCAAAACCCACCATTTAGGTGGCTTGTCGCCCCTTAGCCCCCTTAAAAAGTAATATAACTCACCTTATTTCCAGCACCGTGGGGGTCCGTCGTGCTGGCTCCGCCCCCTTGGTGACATCAAGGTTTTTAGCCAATCCAATGCTTTCTCATGGGGAGAGCATTGGATTGGATAAAATCGTCGAGGGGCGGGGCCAAACACCATTTTGGCCAATCAGCATCTCTTCATAGAGATGCATTGAAACAGTGCATTTCTATGAGGAAATTTCAGCGTACCCATGCAGAGCGTGGAGACTCTGAACGGCACTGCTGCCTACTGTGCAGCACTGAACCAGGAAGCACCCTTGGCCATCTGAGGAATGGCCACTTGGAGGTGTCCCTAGGGGCAATGTAAACACTGCCATTTTTTCCTGAAAAGGCAGTGGGTGCATGAAAATGCTGAAGGGAGCTATTATATACACCAGAACAACTACATTAAGCTGTAGTTGTTCTGGTGACTATAGTGTCCCTTTAAGAAATGTAAAATAATTTGCCATAAAACACCATAAAGCCATTGACTGGAGCAAGAATCACCATATTTCCCATATAAATATCTATAAAAGGTAACATACTAAAAGACTTGACATTATATTGCATCCAAACTGACATAAACCGAAATTACAAACTTGGCATTTCTGATTCTTTAAGCACTTAGAGTTGACCTATGGCCAACCTGAACATAACACTTACATAAAGTCATGCAAATGGAAAAAGCCCAAACAGAAAAAAATGCAGCATTCGAAAAAGTTAATGTGCTAACTCTCTGGAGGTGTTTTAGTAATTTGCTATGAAATGTGACTCCCCCTCCAGTATTCTGCGGTGTAGCTCTGCACCTTTAAAAGGCATTCTGATTCTTTTAGTAGACAGAGTGGCACTCCACGGTACAGAATTATCCGCTACTTGAAACCACTATGGCTTCATCAGCCATTCCATTCTGCTGATAATAAAGGGTATGTTACCCCTTTAATGTTTCCCGGAGGAGGACAGGATTCCATCTGACATTAATCAGAACGCTGTTCAAGCAATCATCTTTGGATAATGAAAACCTATTGAATTACCATCAAAGTGCAAGAACCTTTGTGAAACTGGCGTGCAAACATTCCCTGAGTGTACTGGCACCTCTAACACATCACACTCAGGTTTCACACCGTGCCTCATCGAACATATACAGTATGGAAATTCAGATACAATTTAGTTTACGAAAAGAGGAGACACACGATCTGCTTCTTTGTGTACATCCTATTAATAAAGAATGTGTATTATTTAGTCTGAACAAAGAGTATACAAGGTAGTCTTACCCTGGACACTTTAATTAATTATTTTATTTTATAGCATGCCAAGACATTTCAAAGCACTCTGTATAACCTATAATGGTCATTATGAGCACTGCGGAACTACTTAAAACAGTTATAGGTCACAGTAATCTAGGTAAATAGTGTAAAGATTGTCTAATCCCCTAAAGGAGGTCGTGGTAGTGAGGCTATCAAATGATCTGAGGAGGCCTATGAAGAATAGCAAAAAATAGAAGCTATTCACTAGATCTAAAAATGTTCAGAACAGGGGTAGGCACCTTTCCGCACTACAGATGTGGACTACATGTCCTCTGATGGTTTGCCAGCATTATGGCTGTAAGAGCATTAGGGAGATGTAGTCCACAACACCTGGAATGCAAAAGGGTGTTTAGAATAATAAGAACTTATTTAATGTTTACATTTATCAAGTCCACCTTTAGGAAGGGTCAAGCAATGACCCTGTTCAGGGCTCTTATCCACACTTATTAAATCACAAAGAACATTTGGGGATAAAAAGTTACGACTGCAAATAGCAAAGACAATTTCCTGTAATTTACACTGTAATTTACACCTGAGAAAAAAGTGTACACGGGAAATGGAGAGTTATGCTCATGATGTTTATTTCTGACTTCCAAGTGTTGCTTGTTCTTGCCCGTGTCTAAACAAAGAAAGAAATATGTCTTGATGAAGGAATATTGATCCTAAGGATATACTACTGTGAGGACAAAATGGTTTGGACTCTGCCAGGCCTAATACTTCCCCTCACATACACATGACTGATCTGGAATCTTGTGCGTAAAACAAATATATAGTTACTTAATAAGCATAACACTTCCTTTTAGAGATAAAAATGGTATAAAAACATCCTATATGACTTTCACATGGTAATCAATGAACCTGTATTCACGTCAGGGCCAGATTAACAGCCCAGTGGGTCTGGTGCTGACAATTATGATGGGCCTAATTACGGAATCTTATTGCCCCAAAACACTAAAACACCCCCAAGCTTCATGTATCTGATGGAAATGGTGTTGGAGAGAAAGAAAACAGCAGCTATAAGAAAACACATATCCTATGCTAATCTCTCTCTAATTTATGTGTTTATCTTAATGTCACGACTGCTAGTGTGGTCCAACACGCAGAAACTATGTAAGCATATACATAGAAAATGAAATGAAATAAAAGGACAGAACGTAAACCGGTCCTTAGAATGGCCGGACTAATACGTTAGAGACAGAGAATGATCAAAGGGAAAGCCGAGGTGAAGGAAGCCAGAAATACACAATACCGTTTAAACAAGCCAAGTCAGGGGAACCAGAAATCGGAATAACAAGAAATAGCCAAGGTCAAAATACCAGAATCTCAGAATCACAAGGATAAACGCACTCTAGGGAACCAGGAACAGGAATCCATGACAGGGCAAGGTACTGGGGTGAATCAGGGATTTAAATATCCCTCTCTGGGCTCTGATTGGTTAGAGGGTGACCTCTGACCACAGAACGTGCGTTGACGTCGTGACGTCATGCGCACATCTGTATAACTTTGAGGGGCGGAGCTGCATGGTCGACGCCATCTTTGGTTTGGGCACACTGCCCATAAAATGTGGAGGAGTGGTCCCCGGCTCGCCGACGAGCAGGTAAGCTCGCTTTATCTGCGTGGTTGTGTCGGTCGGGCACAGATGCGCCATGCGGCGGGCCGGGAGCCGTAACACTTTCAAGTAAATCCATAAACCCTAACAGCAGTGTCCAGTCAAGCAGGAAGTCAATGGGCACAGTAAAAGGGTGTGCCACTGACACAAATCACGTAACCTGCCAAAAGGGGCGAACATGACCAAAAAGAGGACATGTCTGCCCAAAGAATTAGAAGGCCAGCCTGGCATGAATGTATGTCAGGCTGCCTGCCAATCATGCAGCTGGCCAACTAAGGGCATACTATGCAGACAGCACCCAGAGCTTGGCATAAATGCATCTAATCATGCGCTCGCTCATCGCTTTCTAAGGACTGTCCCCTAGCACTCGCTGGTCCACTTGTCTCCTTAAAAACAGAACAATGAGTAAGCGCTAAATAACACAAATTAGCAGCAACCCTATAAGGGAATCCCTCAAGAACCCTTAGGATAAAACACAAAAAAGTAAAAAATACAAGAAAGGGCTGCGCTTGGAAAAAACTTAGAATGATACTAAAAGTCCAGGTAAAGTCAGTGGATAAAAAGAGAGAAAGTCTTATCTGGCAATGTCCGTGATACTTGGTCCGAAACAGTAATCTTGCTTTCTTTATATCTTCCTTATGAACCGTCTCATATGCAAGAGATAAAAACAAATACAAAGCCAAAATAGTGTAATATATCTTGAAAAAAGGAAGTTGAAATGTAAAACTTGATTGCAAACTCACATTTAAAAGAGCTAGAACCTGCTCTGGTATAGAGGGCGTACAGCGGTTTTGATCCCCGCTTACAGGATATGGAATGACTTTCCTTCGCGTACTTCCTCCTTCCGTAATATGAGAGATACTCAAATAAAAAGAGACAGCCAATAGTGTTCTCTGCGTAAAACTTAAAATAAAATATATGAATAAAAATGGATACTCACAAGACAGGAGCAGGTCAACTGCTCCTGATAGTTCGCGTTGGTGGAATAATCCCCACCTAGGATTACTTGGAGTCCAGCGAGTAAAAAGGAATGATGCCAGGTAACAATAATAAATATATGTGTATAAAAAGATAAATGGTACGATAAAAGATTACCAAATATACTTTAATATTTAAAATTACACAATATAAAAACCATAAACGCGTTTCGCCAATCGGCGTTATCAATATGGCGTTTATGGTTTTTATATTGTGTAATTTTAAATATTAAAGTATATTTGGGTATCTTTTATCGTACCATTTATCTTTTTATACACATATATTTATTATTGTTACCTGGCATCATTCCTTTTTACTTGCTGGACTCCAAGTAATCCTAGGTGGGGATTATTCCATCAACGCGAACTATCAGGAGCAGTTGACCTGCTCCTGTCTTGTGAGTATCCATTTTTATTCATATATTTTATTTTGAGTTTTACGCAGAGAACACTATTGGCTGTCTCTTTTTATTTGATTATCTCTCATATTACGGAAGGAGGAAGTACGCGAAGGAAAGTCATTCCATATCCTGTAAGCGGGGATCAAAACCGCTGTACGCCCTCTATACCAGAGCAGGTTCTAGCTCTTTTAAATGTGAGTTTGCAATCAAGTTTTACATTTCAACTTCCTTTTTTCAAGATATATTACACTATTTTGGCTTTGTATTTGTTTTTATCTCTTGCATATGAGACGGTTCATAAGGAAGATATAAAGAAAGCAAGATTACTGTTTCGGACCAAGTATCACGGACATTGCCAGATAAGACTTTCTCTCTTTTTATCCACTGACTTTACCTGGACTTTTAGTATCATTCTAAGTTTTTTCCAAGCGCAGCCCTTTCTTGTATTTTCCACTTGTCTCCTTACCTTCTTACCAGCAGGCAGAAGCTCCTGGTGTATAGTCTGGGACAGAGAAAAGCTGTATGTAGTGAGTGTAGAAGAAAGGGGACATGCCACAGTGTTAGAGAGACCAAAGTCAGCATTACCTTAACTATATTCATTGTCAGCAGTCCACACAAGTTTTGTTCCCATACATCCCTCTTAAGTTTCCATACTTAAGCAAGAGCATGTGAAAAGTAGTTAGGGTTGCCACCTTTCTTGGAAAAACATACCAGCCTTACTAATTTGCATAATTAATTATGTATGGATGACATCACATGATGTAAATCACAAGGAGTGACATCAGAGAAAATGCTGTTAAACCACCAAAAAACTACTTACAGTTTGATTCTGCTCCATAGATGGCTTGCTCCCAGTGTCCCCATGTCTTCCAGTGCCGTCATGTCTCCCAGTACCCTCATGTCTCCCAGTGCCCTCATGACTCAGTGCCCCCATGTGTCGATTACTCCAGGTCTCAGTGTTCCTATGTATCAGTGTCTCAGTGCCCCATGTCTCCCGTGTATCCTAGTATTGTGTCCCCAGGTCTCCCAGTGACCCTATGTATCACAGTGTCCCTATGTATCACAATTGTCTCAATGTCCCATGTCTCCCTGTGTCCTCCAGTATTCCCATGTGTCTATGTCCCCATTTCTCCAGGGGTTCCCATGTCACTAGGACACTAGGAACACAGGGAGACCCGGGGACACGGAGACACCAGGGACACTGGCTGGGACACATGGGGACACTGGGAAAATAGGGGACACTTGAAGACATGGGGACACAGACACCAGGGACACAGACACTAGAGTCACTGGCTGGGGGACATGGGGACATTGAGACATGGGGACACTGAGACACCAGGGCCACAGAGACTAGGGACACTAGCTTGGAGACATGGGGACATTGAGACACTTTGGGGCACTGGGAGACATGGCGGCACTAGGAGACATGGGGACAGTGAGACTCTGAGAGACTAGGGAACACTGGGAGACAAAGGGGCACTGGGAGACGAGGGGGCACTGAGACACCAGGGACACTGGCTGGGAGACATGGGGACACTGTGTCCACATGTGTCTCTGTGTCCCCAAGTGTCTGCGATAATGTCTCCCAATGTCCCTTAGTGTCTCAATATACCCATGTCTCCCAGTGTCTGTCATAATGTCTCCCAATGTCCCTTAGTGTCTCAGTGTCCCCATGTCTCCTTATCCCCATCCCTCACTTCACTGAGCTGTAGGCTGTCTCTGCAGGGTAGGAGTTGCTGTCTGGACTCTCTGTGCTGTATAGCTGCTCCCCCGTGGATCAGTGAGTAGAGATAGGCAGGAAGGTATATGCTCTCCACACACAGCGACCCCTAATGGCCAGTGCTGGTATTGCATAGTAATCTCTGTTTATACTGAGAAAAATACCCGCATTTGTATTGCCAATTTGACAGCAATATTGGCACCAGCCAGGCAGCCTTAAATACTGGCTGTGCCAATAAAAAAAAAGCCAGGTGGAATCCCTAACAGTAGTGTGCCTATTCCATGAGCCTGGGCATGGAGCTGCAGCTCCATCAGCCCCTATGTTAATCCGGCCTTGATTCACATCCCAAGCCACACAGGCCATGTTCATGTCTATTATGCACACCTTTGAGGATAATACACACTCCTACTATGTTCTATGAGATATGAATTTCCACCTCACTGGATGTTGTTTTCCATCCTCGCAAAAGTTTTTAACGCTGTGCTGTCCAAAGGAAGTTCTTGCCTAGTGGAGAAATATTTTTGTAAATTTGTACTCAGCGTGGAGACACTGAATGGCAGTGCTGCACACTGGGCAACCCAGCTCCAGAAAGCACCTTCAGTGGCCATCTGAGGTGTGGCCACTGGAGGTGTCCCTAAGGGGCAATATAAACACTGCCTTTTCTCTGAACACCGGGAATGATTATATTCACCTGCAGGTAACTATGGTATCCCTTTAAATGTATACAAAAATGAGCGAGCATGTGAAAAATGTCAATAGTGAATTACATTTTTTTGTGTGATTTATACAAAACAAAATTTAAACAAAACAAGATACATCTGGAGCTACTCTATATTAACTCAGACTATATGACCCACGTGCTGGGAGGTTATAACCACTAAATAATATAAGATGTATGGAGGTACCTTAAAATTTTACATTGAGCTAGAGCAATTCACAGTATGTCTGGCTCGCATTACCACTATGAGGTGTAGGGAGTATTATTTATATTGTCTGTAAACCACTCGAGCTGAGTGTTAGGAATGCATGTAAACAGCGCACTAAATAAAATAGAGCATTTGAAAGAAAAAAAAAAGAGTAAGAGTAATCAAACTATTGTAGGCTTCTTGGAAGGTGGACACCTTGTCCTCAGAGAGGATTCATGTAGCAACTGCCACATATAAGTTCTGTGTGGACTGTCTTGGGGTAAACGTGGTCACAGTTGTGGGTTCTATCGGTGGGGTTCCATGTCAGCCTCATGGGGCCCTGTTACGGTTTAGGGAGGCTGACAGGGCCATTGCCCCTTGAAGATCGTGTACAGTTTGCTTGTTGTTAACCTTTAGGACCAGAAGTGTGTAAGACATTCACCATCGATATTGTATACTATGCTTCCTGAGATGTGAACGGCAGAAGTGACCTTCGCCATGCCAGTGTACCTCCAGAGAGGTCTACATAAGAGGTTAGGGATATTGCATTGAAATTGTATAACATTTGCTGCTTAATGGCTGCCAATACTGTGGCTTTAGCTCTGCTGTTTTGAAATTGGACCAGTAGGTCCACGA
Organism: Pelobates cultripes; assembly: GCA_933207985.1. Classification (NCBI taxonomy): domain Eukaryota; kingdom Metazoa; phylum Chordata; class Amphibia; order Anura; family Pelobatidae; genus Pelobates; species Pelobates cultripes. The sequence goes on from OW240922.1 coordinate 81,025,045, forward strand.
GTTACCATAGCCAGAGCCCTGGTGACTTAGAAATGTGGAGGTAGTAGTGTGAGCAGAAGGTTTTTCAGTAGGTGTGGTATTTCCGACGCCGGATCATCTTTCGGGATTACATAAACCTTCAAATTATTTCTGTGACACATATCTTCTAGCACTGCAAAGTGTTGGTTGGAAATTTCATGCTGTAGCTATAGCTCCTTTACCACCTGTTGTAGCGATGCGACTTAGTGTGCATGGTCACTGGATATAGTCTCCAAAGCTCCAATCTGGCCAGTCAGGCCCTGCAGATCCATGTAAAGAGTTGCCACATCAGTTAAGATATTTCTCTGAAGGTCTGCCAGAAGCTCCTTCAGAACCGCAGTGGTCACCGGCAAGGCATCCAGACCCGGAGGAGCCGGTGTAGAAAATTATATGGCAGGTATACAGTTAATTTGAAAACTCGGGATAGGCCTCTGCGTAGGAGGCTACCTTGGGCACAGTTGCACCATGTTTTGCGTCTCAGGAGGTCTCCGATATTCATATCCATCTGTGGCTTGTCTGTTTTTTGTTTTTTGGTCCTATGACCCATATTGCATCCTCAGCCGTGAGTGTGCACTGCTGACTACTCAAATTGGATTATCAAGCCCAAAAGAGAGGTAAATTAATCTCTGTTGTGCAGAACTCTCTTTTAGTGTGACCATTAGTCAGGGCCGTCTTTAATACTGATTGGACCCTGGGCAAGCATTTGCTTGGGCCCCCCGGACCCTTCCTCCGCCACCTCCCCCCTCACTCCTTGGCATGCAATCAAGTCCTCCACCCCAGTGCAGCGACGGACTAAAGTAGAAATAGCCCTGGTGCAAGAATTTTTTTGGGCCCCCAATCCAAGGGTGGCTAGAAGGTAGATCCCTATCTGTCGTGTAACTCCAACAATGCTTTGACAGCTGGGGCTCTACCAATTTCCCATGCTTGCAAGGTGTAGGTACACTGAAAACAGAGATGGGTCTGTTAGTCAATGAAGACCAGGAAAAGGCAGAAATTTGAAATAACTATTTTTCTTCAGTATATATTAATGAGGGTCCTATGGCAAGAGATAAGCAAATGATTGCTGCAACAAACTTGCAGATAACTTGTGATTGGATAACTCGAGACAAGGTGCTACAGCTATTAATGAAAATTAATGTAAATAAAGGTCCGGGGCCTGACGGTATCCACCCACGAGTACTTAAGGAGCTAAGTGGGGAAATAAGTGAACCTCTGTATTTAATTTTTCAAGATTCTTTTGTTTCAGGTATTGTACCGGAGGATTGGAGGAAGGCAGATGTTATTCCTATATTTAAAAAGGGTTCAAAATCCTTGCCTGGTAATTATAGACCTGTGAGCTTAACTTCTGTTACTGGGAAATTATTTGAACGGCTATTAAGGGACAATATTCAGGAATTCATTGGGAAGAACTGTGTTATTAGCAATAATCAGCATGGTTTTATGAAACATAGGTCATGTTAAACTAACCTAACTGCATTCTACGAAGAAGTAAGTAGAAGTATAGATCAGGGTGTTGTAGTGGATGTGATCTACTTGGATTTTGCCAAGGATTTTGATACAGTTCCTCACAATAGGTTAGTCTTCAAACTAAAAGAAATTGGTCTAGATGAATATTCTTGTTCTTGGGTAGAACATTGGCTTAAGGAAAGAGTACAACGAGTTGTCATTAATGGTAAATTTTCGAGCTGGACAAAAGTGGTAAGTGGTGTCCCTCAGGGTTCTGTTTTGGGACCGCTTCTATTTAACATATTTATAAATGATCTTGAAATGGGCATTGAAAGCCATGTATCAGTGTTTGCAGATGACACAAAACTTTGTAAAATAATAAAATGTGAGCAGGATATTGCCTTGCTGCAGAGGGATTTGGATAGATTGGGGTATATAATTTTGCCTCTTTATAAATCGCTGGTAAGACCACACCTTGAATATGCTGTGCAATGTTGGGCACCTGTTCTAAAGAAAGATATCATGGCACTAGAAAAAGTGCAGAGACAAGCTACAAAATTGATAAAAGGAATGGAGCATTTTAGGTTTGAAGAAAGGTTACAAAATTTAAATCTTTTTAGTTTGAAAAAACAGCGCCTGAGAGGGGATATGATAACATTATACAAATATATTCGGGGCCAATACAAACCATTATCTGGAAATCTATTCATAAACAGGGCTATACATAGGACACGAGGTCACACATTTAGGCTCGAAGAAAGGAGATTTCATCTAAAGCAAAGAAAAGGTTTTTTTTACAGTAAGGATATGGAATTCTTTGCCTGAAGAGGTGGTTTTGTCAGAGTCATTACAGATGTTTAAACTGCAATTGGATAAATACTTGCAAAAGCATAACATACAGGGATATAATTTCTAACTAGTGGGGTAATAGCTGCTTGATCCAAGGAGACATCTGACTGGTATTTTGGGGTCAAGAAGGAATTTGTTTCCTAGTTTGTTGCAAAATTGGAAGCGCTTCAGACTGGGTTTTTTGCCTTCTTTTGGATTAACAGCAAAAAAATATGTGAGGAAGGCTGAACTTGATGGACGCAAGTCTCTTTTCAGCTATGTAACTATGTAACTATGTTGTATGTGTTTGAATGTTAGCTTGTGTTTGTATGGAGTATGTTTCTGTGAATGTAGGGGTGTGTTTGTATGTGGCGTTTGAATGCAAGCATTCATTTAGGTATAGTGCTGTTTTTTGAATGTAGGGGTGTGTTTATATATTATTGGTGTTAAACATCAAAATGTTTGTGTTTGTAGGTATGTAGTGTTGATGTTACAATGCAGGAGTGTGTTTGTATGTAGTGCTGAAGTTTGAATGCAGTGGTGTATTTATATGTAGTGTTGGTGTATCAATGCTGAGATGTATGCACATATGCTCATACACTGCCACACACACACTGTGATACAAATACACACAGATACACACTGACACAAAACACATGCAGATACACAGATATACACACGGACACACTTGCAGATACAGACACATAAACTGATGCAGATACAAACAGATACACAACCTGACACCCATGCAGGTGCTCAGACACACAGGTATATACAATGACTACATACAGATACTACAGATAAACACACTAATAACATACAGATACACACACACACACAAAGATGCACATACACATACAGATATACTGTAAGACATACGAACACAGACACATACACTGACAGACATACTGACACACACACATACACTGACAGCATAGGCGTGCGCAGCCTATTGCATTAGGGTGTGCACCCTAAAGCACAAGCACACGCCGCATATATATATGTATATATGTATATATATATATATATATATATATATGTGTGTGTATATATATATATATATATACATACACATATATACACACATACACACACTGCTGTGTGTGTGTGTGTGCTGTGTGAGGGTGCTGTTAGTGTGATGTGTGTGTGACGATGTTGGTAGTGTGCTATGTGGGTGAGGGTGTTTGTGTGTGCGTGCTTGTGAGGATGCTTTTAATGTACTGTGTGTGAGGGTGCTGTTTGTGTGTGTGTGTGCGCTTGTGAGGGTGCTGTTAATGTACTGTGTGTGAGGGTGCTGTTTGTGTGTGTGTTTGTGCGCTTGTGAGGGTGCTGTTAATGTACTGTGTGTGAGGGTGCTGTTTGTGTGTGAGGGTACTGGTAGTGTGCTGTGTGTGTGTGAGGGTGCTGTTTGTGTGCTGTGTGTGAGGGTGCTGTGTGTGTTTGTGAGGGTGCTGTATGTATGTGTGGGTGCTGTATGTGTGTTGGTGCTATGTATGTCTGTGGGTGCTGTGTATGTCTGTGGGTGCTGTGTGTGTGTCTGTGCGTGCTGTGTATGGGTGCTGTATGTGTGTGGGGTGCTGTGTATGTCTGTGGGTGCTGTATGTCTGTGGGTGCTGAATGTATGTGGGTGCTGAATGTGTGTGGGTGCTGTGTATGTCTGTGGGTGCTGTATGTGTGTGGGTGCTGTGTATGTCTGTGGGTGTCTGTGGGTTCTGTGTATGTCTGTGGGTGCTGTGTATGTCTGTGTCTGTGGGTGCTGTATGTGTGTGGGTGCTGTGTATGTCTGTGGATGTCTGTGGGTTCTGTGTATGTCTGTGGGTGCTGTATGTCTGTGGGTGCTGAATGTGTGTGGGTGCTGTGTATGTCTGTGGGTGCTGAATGCTGTGTGGGTGCTGTGTGTGTGGGTGCTGTGTATGTCTGTGGGTGCTGAATGTGTGTGGGTGCTGAATGTGTGTGGGTGCTGTGTATGTCTGTGGGTGCTGAATGTGTGTGGGTGCTGTGTGTGTGGGTGCTGTATGTGTGTGTGGGTGCTGTATGTGTGTGGGTGCTGTATGTTGTGGGTGCTGTGTATGTCTGTGGGTGCTGTGTGTCTGTGGGTGCTGTGTGTGGGTGCTGTGTATGTGTGTGGGTGCTGTATGTGTGTGGGTGCTGTATGTCTGTGGGTGCTGTATGTGTGTGGGTATGTGTATGTCTGTGGGTGCTGTATGTGTGTGGGTGCTGTGTATGTCTGTGGGTGCTGTGTATGTGTGTGGGTGCTGTGTATGTCTGTGGGTGCTGTATGTGTGTGGGTGTGTGTGGGTGCTGTGGGTGCTGTGTATGTGTGTGGGTGCTGTGTATGTCTGTGGGTGCTGTGTGTGGGTGCTGTGTGTGCTGTATGTAGGTGGGTCGGACGATTAGGCGAGGCAAACAAGGCATTTGCCTTGGGCGGCATTTTTCAGGGGGCGGCAAAAAACGCCGCCCCCCAAATGCCCAGGGCAGATGCCTTGTTAGCCTTGCGGCTAACTGACATCCCGAGCGGGCGGCGCTGGCAGGCGGGCGGCCGGCGAGGGATCTCTTCCTATGAGCTGACTGCTCAGCTCCCTCGCGCACCGCAAAGTGAGGCTGGGAGCCGGAAGATGACGTCATCTTCCGGCTCCCAGCCTCACTCTGCAGCCAACGCGCGAGGGAGCTGAGCAGTCAGCTCATGGGAAGTGCTCCCTCGCCGGCCGCCCGCCCGCCCGCCTGCCAGCGCCGCCCGCCCTGCAGCCACTGGACCAATTAAAAAAAAAGTTAATGTGTGTGTGTGTTTGTGTCTGACTGTGTGTGTTTGTGAGTGTGTGTGTGTGTGTGTGTTTGTGTCTGTGTTTGTGTCTGTGTATGTGTCTGACTGTGTGTGTGTGTGTTTGTGTCTGACTGTGTTTGTGTCTGTGTATGTGTCTGACTGTGTGTGTGTGTGTTTGTGTCTGACTGTGTGTGTATGTGACTGTGTGTGTCTGTGTGTGTTTGTGTGTGTGTTTGTGTCTGACTGTGTGTGTCTGACTGTGTGTGTGTGTGTTTGTGTCTGACTGTGTATGTGTGTGTGTGTGTGTTTGTGTCTGACTGTGTCTGTGTATGTGTCTGACTGTGTGTGTGTGTGTTTGTGTATGTGTCTGACTGTGTGTGTGTGTATTTAGAAGGTGGGGCGGGGGGAAGGGTTGGGTGGGGGTGGCGCGGGGGGGAGGGGGGCGCCTGAGTTTTGTCCTGCCTAGGGCAGCACAAAACCAGGATACACCACTGCTGTGGGTGCTGAATGTGTGTGGGTGCTGAATGTGTGTGGGTGCTGTGTATGTCTGTGGGTGCTGAATGTGTGTGGGTGCTGTATGTGTGTGTGCTGTGTGTGTTGTATGTGTGTGGGTGGGTGATTGTGGGGGGTGGAGGTGGGGGTACATTACTTGCTATCCCCCCTCCCTTCTTACCTTTTGTAGGGAGGGGGGATTGTGCTGCTGCTTCCTTCCCTGGTGGTCCAGTGGAGGAGGGGATCCTTGCTGCTGTGATCCCTGGTGGTCCAGAGGAGAGTGAACTCTAGCCCCTGTGGGGCTAGAGTTCACTCTCGCAAGATTTGAGCGTTGCCGTGGCGAGAGGAACCCGGCGGAGCTGCCGGCAAGAGCTCCGCCGGGTCCTCTCCTGCCTCCCTCTCTGCATGTGGGTCGGTAGGGAGGGAGGCTGAGAGCAGAGCCGGCGCTCGGATAGCGCCGGCTCTGCATGAGCCGACAGGGGAGATCCTGAGATCTCCCCTGCCGGTCTCAATATACATAGGCGTGCCGCGGGGATTAGGGTGTGCCCAGGCACACCCGGCACACCCCGTGGGCACGCCTATGACTGACAGACATACTGGCACACACACATACACTGACAGACATACCATCTGTCAGTGTATGTATATGTGCATGTGTATCTGACATACATGCAGATACACAGATACATAAACTGACTAATTATAGATACACACACTGATGACATACAGATACACTGACACATATTCTATCAGGCACACTGACACACAGACAAATGCACCAGCAAACATACTGACACACACAAATACATACACTGACAGACATACTGACACAGACCGTTACATACACTGAAAGACATACTGACACATATACATACACTCACACACATACTGACACACACACAGACACATACACTGATAGACATACTGACACACAGACAGACATACTGACCCTCACACACATTCACATATACTGACATAAATACTAACACACACAGACAGACATACTGACTGACACACACAGACATTTTGACACACACACAGACATACTGACACACACACAAACATACATGTAAAATTTACATTTTTAAACCCACCCTCCAGTTTCCTACCTTTTTCTGGTGGGTGGCTTCCCTGGGGTCCAGTGTGGTGCCTGAGGCTGATGGGAGTGAGGAGCCCCCCTCCTCACTGCCTCCTTCTCCTCCCTGCTGCGCGGCCCCTTCCTGCCCTCTCCCCCGCACGACTCCTCTCTTTATGGGAGGAAGTGACTGGGCCCCTGCTAAAAACAAGCCCACCGTGTGGCCCTAAGTGCCTGGGCCACCCAGTGGGCCTACTTAGTGTGTGGGCCCCCGGCTGGCGGAAATGGCAGGGAAAAAATTGAAGTCACTCGGCCCGGGTCAGCAGCCCTGTTTGCCCCGCGTTAAAGACGGCCCTGCCATTAGTCTCAGTACATCTACTCTGTCCCCGGGAAATCTTTTTGCTCTGCTGATAGAAAATACATCAAGCAAAAGGGAGAGAATGTACATTCAATTAGAAACAAGGGCACCATTATCAGAGGGTCCTGCATAGACATATTTTCCTTAACAATCATTAGCCGCCCGCTCATGCATTAAAAGGCATTTTACATTAAGATGTAGTGGTTTTGGTGCTTTGAGTATCCCTTAGGTGGCATTCATAAAAATCAGCAACAGACTTTGGGAAAAATGTATTAAAGAAAACCTAGAAAATGACAAGACACTGTATAGCTGAAAGATCTTGAGATATAAAGAAACACCATGTAATCTACAGTTTGCTATCTCCGTAAATTTGTGGTTAAGTACAGCGCTACGGAATCTGATGGCGCTATATAAATAATAAAATAATAATAATAAAAGTTAAAAACACTCTGTTTATTTGCATATCAATATATTCTATACAGATATCAATAATTTCCCCTTTTCTCAGCTACTGGAGCTATAGCAGGTTATGGTGTTTAGAGAAGAAAGCCAAGTCATTAACAAACATTCTAAAACAACATGGGAAATGGGTTATAGGCGCTTAGAGTTGATAGTAAGGAATTGGATAAAATTCCTAGTCCGAATGTCTACAGAGCAGCCATTTCTTAAATAGGTAATGTTTGTAAGGGACAGCATACATTATTATGTTGTCAAGGTCACACAAAAAAAATCACAAAACATAATTTTTAGTCATATTTGATAAAAACATTATAATACTCAGCACCTTTTCAATATATAATCATTCAATATATAATTCAATGTCACCAGACAATCCCCATAACCTTGCAAATGTATCACTAAAGTGGGAATTGCCAGGAATTTTAAGTTAATTCACATTGATTTTAAAAGTAAGACCAAATTAGCCAAACTGAAAACAGAATTGACTTGAAGAATTGTATATGCAAATAAGGACAATCAAGCAAAATGTCCATACATTATATGGACATGTATGCTCTAAATACTATAATTATAGATACATGTTTACTAAATTGGTATGAGTTTGCAGAAAGCATACATTATAAACTAAACCCTCAAAAGACAGTGTATCTCATCCTTAGTACAGTTGCCACCAAATTCGGCTTTATTCAAATCATTTACCCCTAATGTACTAAGCAATGCTATTGCTTACACTTTAGATAGGAATAGAGATAAAAAGACACAGCAAATAAGAGACAGAACACAATTGGTGTAACATTTTCCCTTTGGCCCTGCTTGGTAATTAATAATGTATTAAATAGATTAGCATTTTCTTATTTTATTAGAACCCACATAGCAAAATAGAATCACGTTCAATTTGATTGAAGAACACAAGTAAATGCTCAAAGCTGTATAACAAAAGTAATCTAAAAATATAAAATGATAATTAGAAATTTTGGTCTCTGCATGTGGTCGGACTTTCAAGGCTAAAACATTCTTTTCCAGAACTGTTAGTTACTTGGAGTTGTGTACATCTAAATGTATATCTTAAAGGGACAATTTAAAGCAGTGTTTCTCAACCGTTTATGGAGAAGTACCCCTGCAGGTCTAAAAAAAAATCCTAAGTACCCATGCCTTGAGAAAGTCATTTTAATGATTTAAAATCCAAATGAAAATGTGTAGACACTGATATTTAAGTTAATCACATAATGGAGGACTGTATAAACTATTAATCTGAAGTAAAAAAGAGCACAGAGATTACAGCTCCCTCACCGTCTGGCTACAGCCTCGCCCCGGCCCTGTATTTGAGCCGAATAGGCACTTGCCTTAGAGCACAGCCGGTGGCCTCCTGGGCGAAGCAATGATTCTCTTTGAGAATCCCTGAACATAACACCACACACTATCCAGCTGTTCTCTCCCTTCTTCAAACAGAAGGTAAAATAAAATGGTGCCTTCACTTTGCCTTCAACAGTGCATGCTCACTAGTACACGCATGCACACAAAGGTGCCCAGTGATAAGCACGAAGCAGAATACTGTTGACATCAGCATGTTATAAATGCTGACGTCACAGTATGAAAGGGGAATGAGAGCTGGGAAGTTACAGTCGCAGCTCTCAGATTCAATGCATCTCTATGAGGAGATGCTGATTGGCTTGGCCGGCGTTTGGCCTTTCCCCCACCCTGCCTCCTTAGTGATTTCAGCCAATCCAATTCTTTCCCTTTGAGAAAGCACTGGATTGGCTGAAATCATCAGTTCTGATGATGTCAGCCAAAGAGGCAGATCAGGGTGGGGTCAGCTGGCAGACACACACTGCGCTGGAAAAAAGGTAATTTTTAACTCTTTTTAGGGGGGCTAAGTGGGGGCAATCCACCTTAATGGTCGTGTTAACACTATCGGGTTAGGAATACATGTTTGTGAGAGACCAAAAGGAAGACATGTAAAGCACCAATCTCTGTCCTTCCAACGGAATCGAAGTAGATCTCGAGAAATGTCGGCTATCGGCATCGTCAGGTACGTGTTCTTCAAATCGAGTTTTGCCAGCCAATCTCCGTGCAGGAGTAGGTCCCTCAGAAGATGGATGCCCTCCATCTTGAAATGGCGGTAGCGAACCATAGCATTTAGCGGGAGCAAATTGATGACAGGGTGCATTTGCCCACTTTTCTTTTCCACTAGGAATATATTGCTTAAGACCCCTTCGGAGTCCAGAGGGGCCAGCTCGATTGCCTCCTTGACGCAGAGGGCAGACAATTCCTCGTCTAGCTACCTTTGGTCTGAGTGAGAAACAGATCGGCCGAGGAGTTAGAATATCGCAAGGCATGCTCACGAGTTCTATATGAAAACCTTAAACCGTGTCGAGTACCCACGTGTCTGAAGTAATTGTTGACCAAACTGGGAAAAAATGATGGAGTCTGCCCCCTACACAAACATGAGAAAAAACTCAAGATATATGTATGTAAACTCACCGTATGGGCTTGTCCACGGAAACCTCTCGACCGCCATGATCGACCCCGTGATGGGAAAAAGGGGGACCGGGTCCTCGTCTCCTGGAAATTGGAGCGGTGCTGGAAAGAACCTCGTCCCTAGCCACGGGACTGGAAATAGATGCGGCCGGCCAGACAGCCCCTGAATCTGTCGGACCTGGTAGAGACCCTAATCACAAGGGGACCAAACACACCAAGGTGTTTGTCTTGGCACGATCTAAGTGCCGAATCCAGTCCTTTGTGTGGGTTACAACTCAATTTAAATAGGAAAAATATATAGGGCCAGTCTATATAGCCACAAGAGACCATGGGAATATCCGAGAGGTCCTAAAAAAGCCTAACAAAGAGCTACAGGATAGGGGGTAACTCAATAGTAGTACAACAAGAATAAAGGAAACCCTTGAAACAAGGGGGTCCTAGAGTGTAGCTCAGATAACACAGAGGTACCCTTGTCTAGTGTGTAGCTAGAGCTTGTAGAGGACTGTAAACCAGGTATAAGGGGAAAGGAGAGGAGGGGGTAGGTAAGGGTAACTGTACAATGGAGGGTGGATATAGACAAGGAAAGTATAAAGATACCAAATTCCAATTAAGGCTGTTATGTGCCCCCACCCTTTTGAAAACTCAAAGGAGTACAGGAAAAAAACTCCTATATTAACTAAAAGGTAAATAGGAGAGATCTCACCAGGGACCAGACCAGCTGTAAATACACAAGGCAGGCAAGGTAAAATGAAAGAGGGGGAGGAGAGACAAAACTGGAAGGAAAAACACAGTACCCAAAGCTCATGAGACTCGCGGTTGGCAAAAAACCCTGCAAACGCGGCTAAAAACTATTACTGAACGGGTGCGAATGTGTCCAGTAAGTCAAAGCCCAAGAACGGGTAAAACCAGCCGAACATACGGTTACAAGTCCGCGATAGCGAAATATCATTTGAGAACCTAATGCAGCTGCAAAACAAGCAGTTCAGGCGTTCGTTCAAGCAAACGGACGATTGCCAGCCCCACACTGGTCTAACGGAGCCAAACAGAGGGGCCAAAAAGGGCACCAAAACGGTTCGGGTCTTCCAGGGAGCCCCAGAAACATAGGGAAAAACACAGGGGCACCAAAAGAAAACAAAGCAGGACAAGACAAAGGCAGAAAAAACTCAGACAGCAGGTACTAAAAAAAAACAAAAAAACACAAGTATAGATGAAAGAAAAATAGATAAATGAGAAAGGATAGGGGTACAACAAAAGACCCCCAAACAGGTAAAAAGAAAGCCTTCAGCTGGTCTGGAACCCCGAATCTACCATAAACATAGTAAATACAAACTAAAAATACATGTAAAATAACAACAAATACTAACAAATCACCAAATTAGCACAAAAAACCCCCACAGAACAGAGAACAATTAGGTACTAATCTGACAGCAAAGAAAGAGGGAGATCTGAGGGAGGTGCCTACTATTAAACTGGGACTTGGCTGAGAGTGGCCTATGTTATTATGTATGCAACATTTTTTTCATTCTGTTTTGTATTCTTTGCTGCTATTGGTGGACAGTAAAGAAAGGGATATGCAATATGAGCCTCCATGTCTTGTAATAAAATTTGAATTTAAAGATTAAAAGCTCACAAAAAGTATGTGATCAAAATCAGCTCAGTAACCTTCAATGTAACCTGCTGTGGCGATCCTGTGGATGGATGTTATGTAGGAGCTATAATACGTCCTGTGTCTTGGCCGCCGGTGAGGTTGGTGTGCATTCCACAGTGCGTTTCATCAAAAGCTTCACTCAAAAGTTCTCCTTGGGACTCAAGGATCAATCTCCAGTATACATCTGGAGTTGGCAGCGGCAAGCTGAAGTCTATTGCAATGAGCTTCCAAGAGCCTAATATCTTACGCGTTTCGTGGGGATCCTGCCCCACACAACAGATACTGTTATATGCTTCTATTTTTAAAAAGGATACTTCATTATCCAAATACTATAAATATTATGTATATATTTTGTAGTACACTAATAGGCACATTTTGGTGCCATTTTAGTTTGTTCCGCATAATTTTTCCCAAAACTATTGCATTGGCAAAATTTCTCAGGTGTGAGAGAAATGTAATAGTGCAATGGTGGAATAGACACTCAGTAAGTGCAGTAACTGCTCATACACCACTGGAGTAGGCATTAATACAATGCGATAATGAGTGACTGTACTGCACTCCACTAGCCATTAATGCAGTGCTGCAGTGAATGCCCACACAGTGCTGCAGTTAATGCCCATACAGTGTTGCAGTGAGTGCTCACACAGTGCTGCAGTGAGTGCCCATACAGTGTTGCAGTGAGTGCCCATACAGTGTTGCAGTGAATGCCCACGCAGTGCTGCAGTGAGTGCCCATACAGTGTTGCAGTGAGAGCTCACACAGTGCTGCAGTGAGTGCCCATACAGTGTTGCAGTGAGTGCTCACACAGTGCTGCAGTGAGTGCCCATACAGTGTTGCAGTGAGTGCTCACACAGTGCTGCAGTGAGTGCCCATACAGTGTTGCAGTGAGTGCTCACACAGTGCTGCATTGAATGCCCACACAGTGTTGCAGTGAGTGCCCATACAGTGTTGCAGTGAGAGCTCACACAGTGCTGCAGTGAGTGCCCATACAGTGTTGCAGTGAGAGCTCACACAGTGCTGCAGTGAGTGCCCATACAGTGTTGCAGTGAGTGCTCACACAGTGCTGCAGTGAGTGCCCATACAGTGTTGCAGTGAGTGCTCACACAGTGCTGCAGTGAGTGCCCATACAGTGTTGCAGTGAGTGCTCACACAGTGCTGCATTGAATGCCCACACAGTGTTGCAGTGAGTGCCCATACAGTGTTGCAGTGAGAGCTCACACAGTGCTGCAGTGAGTGCCCATACAGTGTTGCAGTGAGTTTTACACAGTGCTGCAGTGAGTGCCCATACAGTGTTGCAGTGAGAGCTCACACAGTGCTGCAGTGAGTGCCCATACAGTGTTGCAGTGAGTTTTACACAGTGCTGCAGTGAGTGCCCATACAGTGTTGCAGTGAGTGCTCACACAGTGATGCAGTGAGTGCCCATACAGTGTTGCAGTGAGTGCTCACACAGTGCTGCATTGAATGCCCACACAGTGCTGCAGTGAGTGCCCATACAGTGTTGCAGTGAGTGCTCACACAGTGCCGCATTGAATGCCCATACAGTGCTACAGTGAGTGCTCACACAGTACTAGAGTAGGCATTCATGAGATACAGAGTTTCAGAAATTGTCTATACAGTGGTAGCACAGTGCCCATGACAGCCTCCATAAAATCTTCCATAGACAGACACAGCACTCCTCCAGCAGCCCTTCCTCGCATTGAAATGCTGGGCACAGGGCCATGAATTCCTCCATCTGCCAATCATAGAGCTCAGAGGTGCAGAGGGGCAGGGGCAGATTCTCTTCTCTGTTTTTGTTTATTTATTGTTCTTCCTTGAAACTAATGACCTGGGTGACAATGTGATTAGTGGGTGACAGTGCTATTAGTGGGTGACACAGTGATATTAGTGGGTGACAGTGATATTAGAGGGTGACACAGTGATATTAGTGGGTGACAGTGATATTACAGGGTGGCACAGTGTGATCAGTAGGTGACAGTGATATTAGTGGGTGACAGTGATATTAGAGGGTGACACAGAGATATCAGTGGGTGACAGTGAGATTAGAGGGTGACACAGTGAGATCAGTGGGTGACAGTGAGATTAGAGGGTGACACAGTGAGATCAGTGGGTGACAGTGAGATTAGAGGGTGACACAGAGAGATCAGTGGGTGTCAGTGAGATTAGAGGGTGACACAGTGAGATCAGTGGGTGACAGTGAGATTAGAGGGTGACACAGTGAGATCAGTGGGTGTCAGTGAGATTAGAGGGTGACACAGTGAGATCAGTGGGTGACAGTGAGATTAGAGGGTGACACAGTGAGATCAGTGGGTGACAGTGAAATTAGAGGGTGACACAGAGAGATCAGTGGGTGACAGTGAGATTACAGGGTGACACAATTAGATCAGTAGGTGACAGTAAGATTAGAGGGTGACACTGAGATCAGTGGGTGACAGTGAGTTTAGAGGGTGGCACGGTGAGATCAGTGGGTGACACAGTGAGATCAGTGGGTGACAGTGAGATTAGAGGGTGGCACAGTGAGATCAGTGGGTGACACAGTCAGATCAGTGGGTGACATAGTGAAATTAGAAGGTGACACAATGAGATCAGTGGGTGACAGTAAGATTTGTGGGTGACAGTGAGATCAGTGGGCGACACAGTGAAATTAGAGGGAGCCACAATGATATCAGTGGGTGACAGTAAGACTAGTGGGTGACAGTGAGATCAGTTGGTGACAGTGAGATCAGTGGGTGACAGTGAGATTAGAGGGTGACATAGACAGACCAGTGGGTGACACAGTGATATTATTATTCTTATTATTTATATAGCGCTACCAAAATTCCGTAGCGCTGTACAGATAGATCAGTGGGTGACTGTGAGATTAGAGGGTGACACAGTGAGATCAGTGGGTGACAGTGAGATCAGAGGGTGGCAGTGAGATCAGAGGGTGACAGTTAGATTAGAGGGTTACACAGAGAGATCAGTGGATGACAGTGAGATTAGAGGATGAAACAGATAGATCTGTGGGTGACAGTGAGATTACAGGGTGAAACAGTGATATTATTTTATTATTTATATAGCGCCAGCAAAATTCAGTAGCGCTGTACAGATAGATCAGTGGGTGACAGTGAAATTAGAGGGTGACACAGCGAGATCAGTGGGTGACACTGAAATTAGAGAGTGACACAGAGAGATCAGTGGGTGAAAATTAGAGGGTGACACAGTGAGATCAGTGAGTGACACAGAGAGATCAGTGGGTGACAGTGAATTTAGTGGGTGACACAGTGAGATCAGTGGGTGACACAGAGAGATCAGTGGGTGACAGTGAATTTAGTGGGTGACACAGTGAGATCAGTGGGTGACACAGAGAGATCAGTGGGTGACAGTGAATTTAGTGGGTGACAGTGAGAATTCATGCGGCCTGGGGGACCATGGAGGAGACCAGCAGACAATGCTGGGGACCCAGGCTCCATCCTGGTGATAAAGTTGTTCGCCTGTAAAGATGTGTTGAACCTGCATGCAGGCGGTGAGGCTGAAAAGTCCTGAAAGGTTAATAAATCATGCCTGCTTTCTCCCTGTGCCTTAATTCTGTCGCCTGTAAAAAAAAGCTGACATTCTCTTACAATCAATAAAAAGCAGTCATACTATTACTATCAACACATAGCGTCAGGCGGGCAATTTACTATTCTTTTATTGCACCTGAAAATTAAACATTCCCCCTCCTCATACATTCTCATTATATAAATGAATTAACCCATTCAGTCCAACATTCCAAGAGATGTCATGTATTAACCCATTCAGTCCCACATTCCCAGAGATGTCATGTATTAACCCATTCAGTCCAACATTCCCAGAGATGTCATGTATTAACCCATTCACTCCCACATTCCCAGAGATGTTATGTATTAACCCATTCAGTACCACATTCCCAGAGATGTCATGTATTAACCCATTCAGTCCCACATTCCCAGAGATGTCATGTATTAACCCATTCAGTCCCACATTCCCAGAGATGTCATGTATTAACCCATTCAGTCCCACGTTCCCAGAGATGTCATGTATTAACCCATTCAGTCCCACGTTCCCAGAGATGTCATGTATTAACCCATTCAGTCCCACGTTCCTAGAGATGTCATGTATTAACCCATTCAGTCCCACATTCCCAGAGATGTCATGTATTAACCCATTCAGTCCCACGTTCCCAGAGATGTCATGTATTAACCCATTCACTCCCACATTCCCAGAGATGTCATGTATTAACCCATTCAGTCCCACATTCCCAGAGATGTCATGTATTAACCCATTCAGTCCCACATTCCCAGAGATGTTATGTATTAACCCATTCAGTCCCACATTCCCAGAGATGTCATGTATTAACCCATTCAGTCCCACATTCCCAGAGATGTCATGTATTAACCCATTCAGTCTCACATTCCCAGAGATGTCATTTATTAACCCATTCAGTCCCATGGGAAGGCAGAGCTGCATTGTAGTGAGGGATTTAGAGAGCAGGGTAGACAGGCTGGGGTGGTTTATTGACCTTTCAGGACTCCCAGCAGCCATTCTCAGGCTGTCCCCTCCCTCCCTGCTCGCACAGCCTGCCTGCTCCTCCGGAGAGATGTGGGAGCTCAGCCTTACCGGGAGCCAAGTTTAGCAGACACCGGCCTCGTTCGCCCTCCCTCTCCGCCAGCCCGGCCTGTGTGATCGCATCCTGGGCCTAGGACACCGGGGACTCTCCTGCCGAACCCCCCGCTCCCACACACCTGGGACCCGGGGAGCCAGTACCAGAGCTCGGGGGGCCTTGGGCGGTGCCAGCCCCGGGGAGAAGATGATGTCGTGGATCATCTCGAGGGCCGTGGTGTGAGTGATCCTGGGTTATAATACTGACTACCTGCCATGTACCATTATTATTATTATTATTATTAATATTATACCATTATTAGTATTATTACAACTATTACATGAATACCTGCCATGTACCATTATTATTATTATTATTACACCATTATTATTATTACTATTACCTGACTACCTGCCATGTACCATTATTATTATTATTATTATTACACCATTATTATTATTACTACTATTACCTGACTACCTGCCATGTACCATTATTACACTATTATTATTATACCATTATTATTATTATTATTATTATTACCACCTGACTACCTGCCATGTACCATTATTATTATTATTATTATTATTACACCATTATTATTATTATTATTATTACTATTACACCATTATTATTACTATTACCTGACTACCTGCCATGTACCATTATTATTATTACACCATTATTATTATTACTACTATTACCTGACTACCTGCCATGTACCATTATTACACTATTATTATTATACTATTATTATTATTATTACTGTTACCTGACTACCTGCCAAGTACCATTATTATACCATTATTATTACCAGTATACTGGCTCTATGTGGTTTCTTTTATTCCCACTCTACTGAGTGTATACAGGGTGTCATATTCCCACTATACTGAGTGTATACAGGGTGTCACATTCCCAGTATACCTAGTGTATACAGGGTGTCACATTCCCAGTATACCTAGTGTATACAGGGTGTCACATTCCCAGTATACCTAGTGTATACAGGGTGTCACATTCCCAGTATACCTAGTGTATATAGGGTGTCACATTCCCAGTATACCTAGTGTATATAGGGTGTCACATTCCCAATATAAGTAGTATATGCAGGGTGTACCATTCCCAAAATACGGAGTATATGCAGGGTGTACCATTCGCAATTTACAGAGTATGTGCAGGGTGTACCACTCCCAATATACGGAGTATATGCAGGGTGTACCATTTCCAATACACTTAAAGTACATATAGGTATGTACAGTGTGGATTATTCCAATATACAGGATGTATATTCCAAATATACTGTTGATAAGTATATATACAGTTTGTCCACATTGCCAATACACTGAGTATAGGTATACACAAAATGTCTTGTTTCCAATATCCTGTGTACATGCTGTGTTATTCTCAATATTCTAATTATATAAGTATAGAAATAGTATTTGGATAGGGTATGGTATAGTTACAGCTTTGGCAGCAACATAAAACAAACCTAACATCTGTCTATCTAATCTAGCTGATACATAGTGAATATATGTATCTATGGTAGACTGTATGTATGTGTGTTAGTCTATATTTTTATGTGATATCGTTTTATATAATCTCCAATTGTTTTGTTTGAAGGTGTGCCGAGGCATGCCAACCTGGATGTCTGAGATGCAAAGTAACTGGCACTTTAGCACTCCAGTGTGGCAAATTAGGCCATATTCAAGTTTCCAGAGTGGCGCTAGACCAGTGGCTCGCTACTGCTTCTCCCTTCTGCTCTGTAATGCCCACAAGGGCTGTATGGCCTTCTGTTTTACCTTTTTATTTCTTTCTCGGATCCAAGTCCTAGGTGCCGCCATTTTAGTTGGACAGATGAATTGGGCATGGTTAATTAAACCACACCTACAAGAACTATAAAAAAATATCTTGTACCTAGGAGTCACTGACTTTTAGCTGAACTCTGAGTGGGCGGGGGCATATATGTGTTGTATAAAAGTTATTTTTGTCATACCTGTTTATTGGGATATGGAACTCATCTGGGTTGGGCTTTAATGGCCTACTGTTGCTTAAGATGTTAGCTGTACACACTTTTTTTTTTTTTTTTTTATAGCCCTAACTAAATATTCCTTAGTCCATATGCTTAATGTGTTCTCGGTTTTCCATGACTGGGTCATTATAAAACTGGAAAAGTGTTTTTTGTTGTTGTTGTTGTTTTAATTCTCTTTAGTGGAACTGTGTTGAAGTCTATTAATTAATCAATTCCAAATACAATTTACTAAATATTGCAATGAAAATATGATGGGTGTATATGAGGTAGCAACAATGGGAAAAAAGGATGATACAATTAAAGGGTTACTCTAAACCCCCCGTAAACAAGCAAATAAATCTGACCAGCTCCCTCTGCTTGTTTCCCTGCCTCCATTGACGTCACCACTGCCCAGTCGTGGTCCATTCAAATACCTCTCATAGAGAATCATGTGATTGGACCATTCTTCCAGCACTGTGAAGGTGGACAGGGGAGGGAGAGATTTTTAATAAATCCAAATGGCGACGGAGCGGCGCTGCAAGAGACAACAGATGTAATTTTTACACACAATTCACCCAAGTCACGTGTGCCGGGTTTGCAACAAGCTCCTGGCACAAAAGTGCAGATCATTCTGTATGTGCAGCGCTTCAAACTGAAACTCTGCACATTCAGACTCCTACCACCATGACCACTTCTAAAAGCAGTGGTCATGGTGGTTGGAGTAACTTTAAGTTTATTTGTGGGCTAAAGGAAAGTGAAATAACTCACAGAATTATCCACTAAACTAAGTTTGGGGGAATTAACAAGGATATTGGAAACTTGGGGCTGAAGGAGCTAATGTAGGGACATTTTAAAAGCAATTTTTTTGTTTAGTAATTAACAGCAAAATTGATTTATTTGTTTTATCAGTAAACACACACATTCCATTGTACTTATAAGTGCTTTTTGCTATGAAAGTGCTGGTA
The DNA here is from genome assembly GCA_933207985.1 of Pelobates cultripes. NCBI lineage: Eukaryota > Metazoa > Chordata > Amphibia > Anura > Pelobatidae > Pelobates > Pelobates cultripes. The sequence goes on from OW240922.1 coordinate 81,044,175, forward strand.
AATACTCCCATGAACCTTTTGTAGAATTACAGCAAATCTTCATGGGAACTGTAGTTTTTCAGCTGCTGTAGACCTGGTATTGAATAGCCCTGGGGTATTTTAAAGTTTTCTTGCATGAGCCTCTATGAACAAGGCGTGATAGACTTTGAATTCAAGTTGAGGCAAAGTAGAAGACATATGATGTTTGCAAAAAGTGATGGAAATTTATTTTCTTGTTCCAAGTGAAAACTTTGGCCAAATTCTTGTTTGTATAAGGCATACAAAGACGTTCTATTAATCTATTGATGTACCTGCCCTATAAATCCTCAATTCCATTGTTGACTTTGGTGTGTGCTAGAATTATATAATATCTGCATGCAGCTACAAGCAAACAATGTTTACCTGGAAGTTGTTTAATTATTCTGACATTTTTAAGTAATCATTCCCTTTCAGGGCATTGTTACATAACCATCACTATTTACTTATTTGTATCTGCAGAGTTGGATAGCTTTTCTACCGTGACTGCTTGAATCCCTATTGACTTGCTGCTCATGGTTTCTTAACTTTGCAGGAACTCTGCAAGAAAAGTTCAGGGTTATTCGCTAAATTAGGAATTGTTGGGAATTCAAAGGGAATTTTAAACTTGAAGGCCAAAGAAGATGAAATGGAAAAAGTCTCCAAGTCAGCTGTTTCCAGTTTGGCTCATTTGGTCTTAAATTTGAATTTGACTTAGATTTTCAGCCTCTTCTCACTTTCTTGAATTACCCTGTTCATAATTGTGGATACATATAGTATGTTCCTTTGAAATCAACTGTTTAAAGGACCACTATTGTGCCAGGAAAACATACTCGTTTTCCTGGCACTATAGTGCCCTGAGGGTGCCCCCACCCTCAGGGTCCCCCTCCCGCCCGCTCTGGAAGGGGAAAACCTTTTTTTCCAGGTGAGAGCTCTCCTTCCGCCGCTGAATGCGCGCAGAGAGCTCAAGATTCAGAATAGGAAAGCATTTATAATGCTTTCCTATGAGAAGCACGCAAGCGCCTCTAGTGGCTGTCAATGAGACAGCCACTAGAGGATTAGGGGGAAGGCTTAACCCATTCATAATTATAGCAGTTTCTCTGAAACTGCTATAATTATGAAAAAATGGGTTAACCCTAGAAGGACCTGGCACCCAGACCACTTCATTAAGCTGAAGTGGTCTGGGTGCCTAGAGTGGTCCTTTAAAATTGACTTTATATTGAATTAGCAGTGGGTCATGCTCGCTTCTGTAGCTGATAAGACTACAATGATGGTTGACCTTTTGCTACATGGACCCTGCTTACCTGGCAGGTCATCACTTGAAATGTAGTACGTCATCCGCAGCATCAGTGCTAAAGGTTAACCAATGTGCCCTAGGGAAGTACAAAGTTTGTATTTATTTATTTGATTATTAACTCAGAAATGATCATTGTACAGCACATGCCAGAGTGAATTGGTTTAATTGAGAATCTTATCTCTTGAATCTTGTATTGTCTGGTTTGATGATGTCAACTCAGAATGCAAAGCAAAAATAAACTATTATAAAAGAAAAATAATGGAAAATAGACATTTGAATGGAATTTTAAGAAATGTCTGGTAGATGCAAGAATATTACTCCGTTACTTAAAATATTTGGGGAAAAAAATAACTTTAAAAAGAGGAGATTTTGAAATAAAATACAAAATGAACTTGAAGTAATATTTAGAAGCAGTGCAATACACCTAGACTGAAACATGTCTGTATTATACAGAATATTAAGAGATAAAAATATTCTACTTAAAGGACCACTATAGTGCCAGGAAAACAAACTCGTTTTCCTGGCACTATAGTGTTTAATAGATTTCCCCCCCCCTCCCCCACCCTCAGGGTCCCCCTCCCGCCGGGCTCTAGGGGGAGGAAGGGGTTAAACGCTTACCTTTCTCCAGCGCCGGGCTCCCTCGGCGCTGGGGACTCTTCTCCCTCTTCCGACGTCATCCGCCAAATGCACATGTACGACAAGAGCTGCGCGCATTCAAACAGTCCATAGGAAAGCATTTCTCAATGCTTTCCAATGGACGGCAGCGTCTTCTCACTGTGAAAATCACAGTGAGAAGCGTGGAAGCGCCTCTAGCGGCTGTCAGTGAGACAGCCACTAGAGGCTGGATTAATCCTAGTGTAAACATAGCAGTTTCTCTGAAACTGCTATGTTTACAGATGCAGGGTTAACCCTAGATGGTCCTGGCACCCAGACCACTTCATTGAGCTGAAGTGGTCTGGGTTCTTATAGTGGTCCTTTAAGATGGAATTAATTTCTGTTCCCCACCCTAGCTCTCTGATGTACGGTAACTTTTTTTTTTTTTTTTTTTATGGAACTCCTCTAGGCCAGTTGCCTTTCACTCTGTCATAAAGTATGAGTCTCATGTATTTGTATGCTCACACATTCTCCTGTGCTGGTTTAAGGCATGAATCCAAACAGTGGCTTAGCCCAAAAAAAATAAAAAAAATCCCCGTGGGACAGAGACTTGCTCTCTGAGGTTGTTTTCTGACTTGGAACGGTTGGGGTCCTGACTTTTTTTTTTTCTTTTTTTTTTATATGTGTGTTGCTATAGGCAACAGTGAATTTTATATTTACAATCCATTTATGCTGAACTGCAGAATCAAGTTGAATAATGTCACCTGTCAATTTGACAGCAACTCAGCCTCAAGGGAGCATGCGAATAACGCTTGCTTTATATAATTTGTTATAATTCCCTTATAAACTGCTTTAAAATCTGCGCAATTATACGCCAGATTCTTATCTTTTCTGATCTCAAATGTATTTCAAAAAATAAAGTTAGAGTGGTGTGGTTAGACCACCAACATGACATATCTAGGAAACAATCTGAAATAGCATGTGGTTTATAACATGCTCCACATTAATTGAGCTTGTTTGGTGAGAATCACCCCCAACTTCACTCAATGTACAGGGATACTGTTGGCAACTTTGTCTTAATGGAGTGGTTTTGGTGTATAGATCAAACCCCTGCAGTCTGACTGCTAAATTATCTGCCAATTAGGAGTTAAATCACTTTGTTTATGCAGCCCTTGTCACACCTCTCTGCATGTGACTTATACAGTTTTCCTTAACACTTCCTGAAAAGTGGAATTTAATGTTTAAACATTCTGTTTAATTTAGAGTGTCTTATCTGTTCTAGACTCCGCAGGAGATTTCTGTGCAGGATTAAAATTCAATTTACAAAGCAGACAAAAACTTCTTAAACAAGTAAACATCTGAACAAAAGTGATTTAACTCCTAAGTGACAGAGAATTGAGATAGTAGGGGCATGATTTATACACTAAAACCGCTTTATTAAGCTAAATTGTCCCTTTAATACTAATGTTCAGCATACATTGAATTACAATTTTAGGTTATTAAACAATAAATTCCAACTTTATTTAAAGAGACAGTAAAATTAAAAAAGTGCTTTGCAGTGTGTGTATATAGTTGGTAAGTTGCCCCTAAACATCACAAATAACTTTTATTTAGCTTTTTTCCTTTATAGAACCATAAAAATTAAAAAATTTTTTTAAAGAGTATACATTGCGGTCACAGTGGTGACTTCTTTTATTTATTACAACTATTAAGACTGCAGCTGATCAGCAAGTGCAGCTAACATGCTGACAACAAGACATTTCTATCCCTTTAAGTAGAAATTGTAGCATTCCGGACAGTAATTATCTGCTTTTGGATTTAACCACTCCAACAATTATGCATCTGTTACAAAACTGTAACATACAAAAGCTATTTATTTCCTGTGGAGTAGATTAGATGGCAGACTGGTGTGGCAGGTGTTCATAGTAAAAAAGGAAAATACACTATAAAGGTCAAGTCTACAATAAATGGGTATTCTTCTGCCACTTGTATTACATAATTTGTCACCGTTGCTTTGGTGTTGGTTTGTACATTAAAAAATGCTATGGCAGTAGTTTATTATACAATTCTTCTACATCACAGAAATCCCCATATTGATTTGGCAAAAGGAGTGCTTTTATTAGAAACAATTGTAGTCTGCTGTAGTAGTAATGATGCCAGGAGTGCTCTTGTGCTCTCCGATAGGTGGTGGTCAACAGTTTTAAGAATGCTGTGACAACACACCTGGGGGTCAGCCAGGAGCCTCCTCTGCAAAAAAAAATAAAAAAAATACAACTCCTGCCCCAAGCTTTGCTGGCCAGACTGTCCTCATTGGCTGAGAGTACTCCATTCACAGACTCAGATTATTAGCTGGAGTCCCGCAACAGGTCTTAGCTCAGTGGAGATTTCAGATGATCCTTTCAGGAGCTTCCGGTTTGAGGTAAGGTGAGAACGAGCTCACAATGGACGATAGGTAAATTGTTAAAACACTTTGACTATTTATAGTGGTTAGGGCACCATAATTACTACAGTAAGGATGATGGATTCCTTCCTACCAATGAAAACTTTATATTTGTATTGTTTGTCTTATCTATGTGGGTATTCAGTCTGTCTTGGGATGTGATACTCCTACACTTCGATACTGCATATACTGCACTCTTTTTTTTCTTTTTGTATCAGAAGGTTTATCTCTTGCGTAAATTTGATGTATTCTATTATACCTGTGTGTGTATTACCCGGGAAAGGTTGTCTTTTTTATGGCTCCTTCCTCGGTTTTGTATTGTATATTTATACTGCTATAAAAATCAATAAAAAAAAGATTGAACCAAAAAAAAAAAAAAAAAAAACTTTATGGAGACCTAGATTATGACCTTTATCCTGGTTTTAAGAGCCTGAGCGATTTGGAGTACTGAGGAGGATATATGATCCAGCTGTGTATACTACTTTATACTGCTGTATAGAGTACTGGCAACTGAATATCCAGCTGGTGATAAATGGCATTCAAAGGCAAAGCCATCCCCTCTCCCCTACATTCTGCTATTCTAACATAGCAGGACACCAGACTGTCTCAGAATACCTTTGACACTTGAAATGTAAGTTTAAAATATTGCCATTTCTCAAGTCCTTTTTAACTTTATGATACATTTTTGCTTTTAAGCAAGCTCTGAAGAACTAAAGTCCTACCTGAGGCCTGTGTGTCCAGGTCCGAATGTTAAACTAAGTTTACCCTAAGCACTACAGAAATAGAGAAGTTGATCATGTGCTCAACTGTACTTGGTTGATTGTCATTTCAAAGCACTTTTAATCTCTCACAAAGGTGTGTTCATGCACCTGTCTAGTCTAGAATCTACTGCAAGAACAACATGTCCGTAAAGTAAACAGAGGCCACACTGCAGCTGTGGTTTATATCCCGCCTCCATCCATCCATCCACCCACCCACCCACACACAAACACTGTATGGAGACAAACTGTTTTAGAACATTTTGACTTCTAACTAGGGGTATGCCATGTGCCATTGCCTGCCTCCACAGCTTGAGAGAAAAACAAGCTTCTTGTTTTTTCTCTCCTTAAGTTTAAAGGGCAATCCAGACGTGGATCCCTTGCTCACGGTGCCTAGAGGGATATTGGCTATACCTCACTGATGAGGCCTTACAAGGTTGAAACGATCGTCTGGGGTTGCCGTATCTCTCTTGCAGAGGGAACTTGTTGTCATTTTGGATCTGGACTTCTCGTAAGGGTTGGACCAGTCTGATATGCTTCAGATATGTTCTCTCTCTAATGGCACAAGTTGAGCTAAAACCAGCTTGGGATCAGAGTGGGGACCCACCGAAGGGCAGGCTAATTAAGCTGTTGTCTGTTTTAACCTCTCTTGCTACTTGCTTTTTGTCTCCACAGCTTGCTACAGGGAGCTGGTTCCAAAGCTGGAGATTCTGTTTTCTGGAGCTAACCCTGCAGTGCGCAGCTAGCTCATTGGCTTAGAGTGTCAGAGAGTGCAGGCAAAGAATCTCCTTGTACAATATCCAAAGAATTCAGCAGGCATTGTTTTTGTGCTTCGAGTGTCCCATTAAAAGATCTGGCATGTGCATATGCAACACTGTGACCTTTTCAGCCTTTCATTAATAAATTAATTACCTTCAAGGTTCCTACTGCGCTTTGGCACGTCCCTACCAAATTTAGAAAAATCTCCAATAATCAGCATAGATTGTGTTCTATGTTCTTGTTTTTTTTTTTTTTCTTCTCCCTAGAGCTGCTACAGCAGGTTATTGACCTTTTTTATTTGCTGATCTCTCTGTTTTATTTTATTTGTGCCATCATTTAATCATTTAACAGAATGTGCAGTTATTTTGATTCTCTGATTTATGACGCATCAACAAATTCCATAGTCTTGTAGTGTGAGTTTGCCTGTCTGTCCATTTCACATGCATGTTTGTGATTCTGTGATTGCCTTTGTTGACTTGCATCATGTGTAGATAATCTGAAGCCTGAATCAGTGTTCCATTCAATGCCTGCTTTATCCATCCATAGAATTAATTCTCTTCTAGTCTGCATCATTTAACATAACTCAGTCTGCTCTACTTTTTTTTTAATATTCTGTCTTTACTCTTAAAGACTGGGAGATCTGTAATTGAATCAGTAGTTTTTCTTTTTTGCTTACTACTCCTTAGATCAGGATATCCTTCCTTGTCTTTCTGCCCTATGCGGTTTGCAGTGCATTGGGCTCTCTTCTTGCCCATTATCGTAAAGAAAACTAGTCTCTTATGGGTTTAAAATAAAGTAAAGGCAGTGGTAAACATTGCCTGATATTGCTTCCTGATAAAATGATCCTTTTCTTTTTTCGAATACAAAAGAAGAATGAATGCTATATTTTATAAAGAGCAATGCTGTGGCTGTGTCCTCAAAGTATAACAGTCACCATGGAAACCTATAGTTTCTTTTATTTTATTTTCTTTTATTCCTCATCTTTTAGATCCTGGCCTCAGGATTGTTCACCATACTTAAGCTGCTGTATATTACAAGTTCTAAGACGTCTGGGATGCCATTGGCAGATACATATCATCAATCACCAGTTGGGATCAGTGAGGGCTGGCAAGGGGGACATTTGCCCCACAGACCACTATTGTAGATACGTTTATGGGTTATTGCATCACAGCACAGTTCTAAATATATTATGTAACTGTATTTTTTCATCAGTCTTGTAATGCAGTTATTGCAATAGTATAAAATAATTCATATGAAATTAAGAAAGTGGAGTGGGATATGGCACTGTGATAGTTGGGCCTTAAATTTGCGTATTGTATTGTAGTTGACACCCGGGCCAACTGTAGCCAGCCTAAACAAGTTATGATGGCTGATTCTGTAAAAAGCAAGTCAGCCCGAAATAAATCCGAATTAAAGTTTTGTTTTGCCATTTCTTTAGACATACATAGAACAAAATCCAATGCAAATACTGTAGTTCAGCTTGAAAAGCTATATTCTTGCATCCCACTTAACAAACCAGGAAGCAGACTTCAGTTAAAGGAGCACTCTCACCTAAGAAATAGGCACACGTACCTCTTAACAGTTTAGTTGTAGGGCCTCACCTCTAATACTGAGAAAAAGACCTTCCTTCTATCCCATGATGCAGCAATCTCACTATGACCGACTCTGCTCCTGACTGAGATCACCACTACAGAGAAGCATTAAGGGACTGTGCGCGTGCAGTAATCACAGTGTTGCTCCAATTGGCATCTCCTCATAGAGATGCGTTATCCCAATACATCCCTATGGGCAGTATTACCCATCTTCATACAGAGCCTTCATACAGAACCTCTGTCCTAGTGGCTCTCTGAGAGACAGCCTGTAGACGTGTCCTTAGGAATAAATGTAATCCCTGCCTATTGAAAGAAAAGGCAATGTTTACATTTGTGAGACTGCTAGATTAATCTGTAAGGGTTCTGGAGCTTAGTTTGCCTTTAAGTAGATAGTTAATTTACAGGTTGTTCATTAGTTTAATGTATTTCCTATGATGCTCTTTGTTGCATATTTGTAGTTCTGGATTGTTTGAGTGCTGCACTGCCATTGCCATCTAATTAGTTAATATCATGGTTGGTATACACAATGAAACATCCTCTATAGATTGTTAGACTTGACGCACAATACATTTTGAGAATCCCATCATACCTTTGGGTACGGTGAATAGAAAATATTTGGACATTATCTAAATCAGACACTACTGGTAGTCATCCAGTAGTGAAGGAGGTTTATGTATATTTGAAAAAAAAAAAGACTGCATTACTTTGGCCTTTATGAAAAATGCCACAGAACAAATTCAGATTGCAAGCTGTTATATATATTTAATTACATTCATGTATTGGCTATGTTTGCTTCAAAGCTAGTTTATCAATACTTTCATTTTTATTACACATAATACTGAATAAATGTGAATAAAATTGCTTATACCAGTAGAATACAGAGTATGTTTATTTTTGGAGATACGCAATGGTTAATTCTTTTGCTGCTACCTTATTATGCACTGTGAGACCGCAAGCCTCCCCCTTCTGTGATGTTTCCTGAGTAAGTTCAGGCCTATCCAGCAGTTATATTAAAAATACATTCAGTGGGAATTTTAAAACCTGTTTTGTAAGAAACTCCCTTATTTGGTATGTGTCACTATAGCTCTATGTTCTATGTCTGAAAACTGCGTGCCTTGGACTAGACCTGCTCTGACACATCATAGTATAATCGATTATTCATGATAATTGTGGCATGATGAAACGGTTTCCTGTTTTTGTTTGTTTCTATATCCAATTTGTTTTGAATATTTTTATTGTATGCATAACATAGGTTCATACGTCAAACTGATTTGTAATAAAGCAAGTGATTGCCCACGCAGGGGCTTAAGCATTGGTTCAACACAGTATATACTTTTGGTTGCCTGCGCAGAGGCGGATCCATCTTAGCCTGTTTAGCTTAACATGTTTTTAAACAAAAAAAATTCTTGTTTTCCTTCTCTTCTCTTTTCTTTTCCTTTTTCCTTTCCTTTTTCTCTTTCCCTCTCTTCTTTTCCCCTTCTTCCTTCCCTTTAAATTTTTTTTTTATTTTTTTAAAATTTTTTTATTTTTTTTTATTATTATTAACATTTATTTACTGTCAGTTGCTTTGTGCTCTATACTTTTATGTACTGTGTAGCCTTTGTAGTTCGGTTAGGGCGATATGTGTTTTGTGTTAGCTGTTGTGTGTTTACTAGTCAGTAGGTGCACAATTGTTGACTGTGCTGAGGCAGGTTAATCTGCTTGCTCGTTAGATGAGGTCATTAGGCCATAATCAAAAATACAGAAGTTTTTCCAACTTTAAACATAAGGAGCATATTTGTTTTTAGGCAGCCGTGTATTAATATAAAATATGTGGGTTTGGGCCTCATCATGTAGATGTTGTGCTCGGCAGGTCCCTGTGTGTTTTGTGTCTGTTAGGGGTTTTCGGCTTTCTGTTGTGTCTGTTAGGGTCTGCATGTATTATTGAGTGTGTTGATCTTCTCCTTTATCGTAATGCATTTGCAGGTAACAACAGTGCGAGTATGGAGGTATTGGTTTCCCCTACAGACATTTGTGTGCTTTTTGTCGCCTACGCAGAGGCGGTTTGGTTATTGCCTGCTTGATATAGTATATAGGTATCAATTTGTTTGCTTGCTGTGTTTGTCTGCATGACTTATGGTGTGCCTGTGTTGCGTTCACTCGGGCTTGTCTTGTTCTGGGTGTTTTTATCGCGTGTTTCCTGTGTAGGTTGTGTCTGCGGGCCCCGTCATGTCTGGTCCCTGGTTGCTCTGGTCATGTGCTAGTTGTATCTCGCTTTTCTGCTGGCGGTGTTTGGTCTATTGACTTCCTGTTTGCGTCCTCTTTGTGGGGCTTTTATCTGATAGTGTGCCATATCTTACTATATTTTGGTGCGTGTGGCTGCTGTCTGCTTGCGTGTCTGCGTATCTATTGCGCTGTGTGAGTTAGTGTTTCATTGCCGTGCGTGACTGGCCCCATGTAGCTTTTGTCTGTGTAGTCAGTGTAGTATTCTGTTTAGCGTGCTGAGGTGCGTTTATGGGTAATCCCGTACATTGCGATGGTTCGTGTGTTTTAACTGTGGTATGTCTCTCTATCTTATTGCGTTGTAGCTTGCCTGGAGATCCGTGTTTCAGTGAGTACCCATCGATTTTGTTCGGAGTATGATTATTGGTTTGACAGCGAGGTTCTTTGGGTATATGTGGTTGTGTTTGGGTTAGTGTTTGTCTTCGTGTGTACTTGGCTTGCCGTGTATGAGGGGGGGAGGTTCGGTTGTTACTGTCCTGACCGTCTTTGTTCCCGATTTTGTCATTGTGGGTGTTCATGTGTATGAATCATGGTTGTTATCCTGTCTGTGCGTAAAGTGTTCGTCTCAGGTTCTATATCCAATTTGTAGTCATGATCTCTGACTGTGGTGTAACCAGCAAAGATGTGGGCGTGATAGCGGGCCCACCATCATTAAGAATAAGAATTTGAAGGGGCGGGGGGGACCTTTTATATACATACTATTTCTATATATTATTGAAAAGGGAAGGTAGAGTATGTTTGGTAGTTGAGCTCATTATGAGAACTGTTGGAGGATATATTTTTTTTAATGTTGATCGCTGGACAAATTGAGTAAAATAGCCTTTTCATGTCTGAGTGAGAGGGAAGGGGAACCTAGAGGATAATTCACTAGAGTGTGTTTTGTTAGGCGTTCAAAGTAAGTTCAAAATGAATTTCAAATGATGGGTTTCAAAAGCCAAACTGAACAGCTAGCTGGCTGATAATTTTCCAAATATTATTTTGGCAGAACATGTTAAATTCACTCCTGACAACTTGCTACTAGCGAATAAATCCTATTAGTCTAAATTGCTAAAGTAGTTTAGAACCTATTAGTTAAACCTTCTATCGGTATCCAGACTATTTCATCTTTTTTTTTTTTTTTTTTTTTTAAGTTTTATTTCAAAGCATTGCTGTTTAGTACATACAGTTATTAATATAATCTTATCACCATTTACGAATTCTGTCGCCTTCTGTGTCTGTCTGTGTGTCTCTCTCTAATATTTGTTTTCACCCCTTTTATGAACTGGCCAAATTTATATGCAATTTAAATGTGTGTGTGTGTGTGTGTGTATATGTATGAATTTTTGATCATAGTTACGCAGAAGATTTGGTAAAATGTCTAATATAAAGTGCGTCTACTTTTGTAAGATTTCCATCCCCCTGATCTAATTCATTGTTAATGTGGATGAGGTAGCTGTTTGTTGGCAGGCAATATAGAAATAAGCCTAGCATACGAAGCTCTGCATGTTTATGTATTTAAACCCCCCCCCCCCAAAAAAAAACATCGTGTAAGGAATTGATCTCTCCTCAAGCACTATATAAGCGATTTACTAACTACATTATAAAAAAGCAAAGAAATGGTATGACTTTCCTTTTAAAGTTTTTCAAAACACCTTTTTTAATGTTCTGGAAAGTTCCTTAATATTTTCTGCAAGCTCTGAAAAAGTGAGTGTTTCTGAGCCCAGTGTAGTTACAAACAACCTCTGATGAGGTGTTGAAGAGGTAAATGTGCAACTAGTGCGATTGTGTTTTGTAGATCTTGAAATGAAATTAAGCTGCTTTTCAGAGGAGGAGAATGTGGTTCTGCATTTTATTTTTCCAGGGTCTGTGATTGCAATCGCTGAAGTATCTGGAAAGGGTTGTGGTTTCTTCAGAAGATTTTTCTAACAGTGGTGCCACGTAGCAGGGCAGATTAGATTGGAAAATCCGGAACAAGCAACCATTGACGTGTACACTTTATGCGTTCCCTTTTTGTCCAAGGTTCGCCAATTAATGTATACCATGGAAGGCTATAAAAAGTGTACGGGAAGTTTATTTGCAGTATTTAACTCATGGAGCATTTGGAAAAACTAGGAGCCAAATGGATCTTTTAAGGAGCTACCCTCATATGGTTTGTTAAACCCTAGTTTGATCTGTTGCTTCCAAATTCTACATTTACAGGGTATGCCTGGAGTTCTGTCACCTTGTGCTAAATAGAGGAGGGACTGGCAGCAAGTGCAATCAGCTATGTTGACAATGATTTCCAGCTTGACCTGGGTTGTTCTGTTAATATTAACACGTCTGTGTCTGTTCCTTTCCATGGCATGGCAAAGTAATGGAATATTATGTAGTGACTGTGGAGCATGACCACCCCAGTCTGTTGTTGGAATATAACTGACCTAATGTTTATCATGGATAGCAGACTCTGGCCCCCAGATGTGGCTGGGCTACAACTCCTATAATAACTCTGGCAATCTGTTGCATTCAGAGAGTATGGAGGAGGGGAAGAGTCGGAGATCCCTGCTTTAAATGTTCTGTCAAAAGAGGCCTGTAAGGGTCTTAAATGTCTACGCTAGGCTTGCCACACACTATGTGCAATAGGTAGGTTAGATGACCTTTTCAGTTATGTAGGGGGTATTTTTTATTTATTTATAGATCTGTTTCGTATACCCGCTCTTTCTATCCCTCCCAAGCAGGTGACTGCCTGTGGGATTTATTTTGTTCCCTCCCTTATCAGTCAATTAATTGGCATATGCCAAATATCTGAATAACAGGAGAGAGAAAAACCTATCTTTAAATAGGTTTTTCTTCAAATATATACATTTGCTAGTGAAACTGTATAGATAAAAGTTTGTGCTTTTTTGCTTTGAAGCGTACATTGTCATGGGCATGACAGATACCCTTGTAGTTGTTCTTTTTTAAAAATGTTTACATTTTATTCTTCACTTTCCTATTCTTTACTTTTTATGTGAAATATATATTTATACAATGATAAATATACAAGAAATGAAATGCGGGATTTATTAGTACAAGGCAGTGGTACTTATTAGATTATTCTGTTTATATTTCTAAATGAGTAGTGAATGTTCTTTTTGTTGTGCATGGTTCCTGTGACACAGCCCTGATCTTTACAGTTGAGTTTTTTTGTGTGTATATGCCTTGTATCAGACAGGCCAAAGAAAGGCTTGCTTACTTTCCTAAACAAAGGAGAAATTACATAACAGCAATGAGACTGGTCCTGTTTATACACAATGACGTCTCATCACTGTGGGTGGCATATGGGAGAGGAAGATGGATAATTCGAAACAGGTTACCCAACATATAATTGGACGTCATATGAGATTCACATTGGGTATTTAATAAATGGCATAATCACTGGAATACTAAATGAAACAAACTGCGGTGGCATTGATTAAAAAAATTAGAAACCCTGAATCAGGGTTCGAGAAATGCAATCCTGCCTGGGTGTCTGTCAGCCTCTTCAGCGTCTAGGGAGAGTGGAGCTGGCCAGCTGAGTGAGTATGCAATTGGGCGGCGAGGGAGCAGTAATCTTCATGCTCTTCTTGCTCTGCACCCTCTTGCACCCTGCAGTAAAGCCGGGGCCCGAGCGATGTCATATTTCGACATCACTGCAAGGCAGCAGGGAAGAAGATCGGAGCAACCACACACAAATAATTCACTCTGAAAAGTAGGGAGGCTGGATGGACTGGAAGGATCACTATAGGGTCAAAAACACAAACATGTATTCCTGACCCTATAGTGAAAACCCACCATTTAGGTGGCTTCCCCCCTCCCCCTCTTAGCCCCCTCAGAATGGGTTAAAACTCACCTTATTTTCAGCTCTCCACGGGTCTGCCAGTGCTGGGCCCCACCCCTTTAGTGACCTCAAAATTGCAGCTTTTTAGCCAATCCATTGGATTGGCTAAAATTGGCAAGGGGGCGGGGCCAAACAGTTTTGGCCAATCAGCATCTCCTCATAGAGGTGCATTGAATCAATGCATCTCTACGAGGAAAATGCAGCGTCACCATGCAGAGCGTGGGGACGCTGAATGGCAGGGCTGCCTACTGTGAAGCCCTGAGCCAGGAAGCCCCTCCAGTGGCCAATTGGAGGTGTCCCTAGGGGCAATGTAAACACTGCATTTTCACTGAAACGGTAGTGTTTACATGAAAATGCCTGAAGGGAGCTATTATACTGACCAGAGCAACTATTACATTACATTGTAGTTGTTCTGGTGACTATAGTGTCCCTTGAAATAAAAATGACTAATAGTTTGTGAGTGTGTATGTGTCTGTATGTCTGTCAGTGTGTCAAGTCAGTGAGTGTGTCTGTTTAGGTGACCGGCTCCCCTCTGATCGCATTAGAAATGTGTTTTTACTCAGGTTTTTTTCCCCATGCAATGCCGCTCTCGCAGTGACTGGTCCACTTCCATGGTTGAGATTATCAGTCTTGATGATCTCAGCCAAGCGAACGCTTTCTTATAGGAAAGCATTTGGAGGCTATTGCATATACAGAAAAAGGATCAACGCTCTCTATCTAAACAACACACAAAAATGAATAAACAACACATGAAAAATAAATAGAGGTGGCAGCACACCTAAAAATAGGGCTCCCTCACATGCCCCATAACATAAATAGTAGAAACTAATAAAGGAAAGGTAGTGCCACTAAAATATAAAGGTAGTATACTACTATTACATATGCCAAACTGGAGAAGTATAAAATATATACACAATAGCTAAAAAGTCCAGAGTAAAAAGTCTCTAAAGTAGATAAATCCAAAATGGGAACCTGTCCATGGAGGATGGTACAATCTTGATAGGTGCATTCCTCAATGTGGTATAAATAAATCCTTGAAGTTTATATGAAATGGATAAAGATGACAACTAATGGTGCAGTATGTCCCAAAAAGGGGCTAAATATAGTATAGAAAATCTATGTGGTCCTACTTACGTTTGATAGAGCTATCTACTTGGCTCGAGTGTTGATAGCGTACATTGGTACAATACCCACTTATAGGATATGTGAGGTCTATGTAGTCTTGTTTGATATGGGAACCATATAAAAAATAAAAGACAGCAATAGTGCTTAAAGTATAAAAACCAGAGGTGAGATGATAAAATAACAAGTGGTTACACATTTAATTGAGCAGACTAACTGCTCAATGAATACAGCTTGAGTGGTGTATTATCCTCACTGGAAAGTTAAAAGCTTCTGGTAACAGGTAAAAAGGATGGTGATAATAGCAATAAAACAACTATATAAAAAAGTAAAATGGCTAACTCGCAAGCAGAAAGTGGCCAAAATACCTTTATTAAAATTACTGTTGTATTAAAAACCACAACGTGTTTTGTCCTTAGGCTTTTTCAAGTTTAGAGCGAAACACTATCCAGCATCTTCTTATAGAGATGTGTTGAATCGATACATCTCTATGGGGAACATTCAGGGCCTCCATGCAGAGCGTGGAGACAGTGAATGTAGGTGCTGCACTGGACTAAGAAGCACCTCTAGTAGCCATCTGAGTGACTGCCACTAGTGGTGTTACTAGACAGCAATGTAAACACTGCCTTTTCACTAAAAAAAGCTGTATTTACATTGAAAAGTCTGCAGGAACAGGCTATAGACCACATAACCACAACAGAGTCCCTTTTAGAATTTTATTTTTGTCATTGAAAATAAAGCTTTGCGATCAAGTGGAGACTGACAGGGATCAGACAGTGATTTGGACTTGGACTGGCCACTGAGATCCTCCTTAGCGAAGTAGAACTGGAGGGCCTCTGCCCTCCCCCCCCCCCCTCTTTTTTACCTCTTCCCCTTTCTTCCCTACATTTCTTTCTGATTTTTCTCCTTCTCGTTCCTCTTATCTCTTCTAATTCCATGTTTCCTTCTATCTTCTTGTTATTATTTCTTTGCCCCAAATTTATCAGGGATTTGACTTTTCTCTTCTCCCAGGCATGGTTAACCCGTTGGAGGAGCAAGGATGCCTAAAAGCAATTTTACTCATCATAATATAGGGCTCCTTGGTTTTAACAAATTGCCTGAATCCAAAAGTGAAAAACCCTCGGTAGGAAGCACGCCCCAATGGGTTAAGGAATTGGTTTGTATTGCAAGATTAGGTTGTATACCGTGTCTGTTCTACTTTCTTTTTCATGTATTGGCTTCTGTGCATGTCCAAAAGTCTATTTACACTTGCCATGCCTATCGAGTGAAAAATAAAGAATTGAAAAAAATAAAATAAAATAAAGCTTTGCTAGGTTAAAATTTTTTTATTTTAAAATTTATTATAAGCGCTGCATCAATGTATAACAGTTACAGTAACTATTCAGCAATGTTATTCGCTGTATCCCAGCAGGACAGCAGTTCATAGATGAATGATATCCTCAGAATGTTCCAATATCTTCTCCTGAATTTTAGATTTGCATAAACCTTGGAGAAAGTGGAGAGCATATATACATTGATACCATTTATTTAAATACACTGCCGAGCAAAATTAAAAACACATACATTTTGGATGTCGTCTCTTTCAGCAAATCTAACTAAAAGAGCTTTGTATGCTATGCCGCTTTTGTTACCAATCCAGGGTCTCCAGTCACGCCTCCATTCTCTGTCCCGCTGCTGGCTAGTGTGTATTGTATGACAGAAAGAAACCCAGACAATCTCCTGGTATTTTCATATACAGAGAACATATAGAGGATATACACGACAATAATTGTCTAATAAATAGCTATAGAATATTGATAAAAAAATAAATGATAAAAATATCCTTATCAAACACCTTGTTTATTTCTTTGCTTTATTTCCTTTTTGATTAGGTCAAATGGTGTATCCCAGATATTGTATAACTCCAATTTTAAACACTGATAATTCATTGTAGTATTCCTGACATCTGGGGAGGTCTGGCCCAGCCTTGCTTTAGGTTGTCTTTGGATTGTAATAGCTAAAGTTCTGTAATGCCTTTATTAGCATGTGTACCTAAATGTCTACAAGTTCTGCAAAGCCATCAAGGCTATGAGAGCAATCTGTGTATTCAGAATCTGAAAGGGATCACTGCAAGTGCAAGTAGTGTGTCTGCACCTTGTTGCTTATTTGAATTTTGAAAAACAAGGTCTTGCTATCAGTCTTATCCTAACTGACACAGACATGTTTCTCAATGCTGCAGCTGCCTGTGGATGCTTTTGGGTTAACCACTTGCTAAAAGAACATTTTGGCATGTTGGTAGAAGATCACATTTCCTCATTTTGTATAAACAAGAAAATTGAATATGCAATAGCTCACAATCCGTTGCTTGAGAAATCCTATTTCAAAAAAGCTTTTAGAATAGAAATAGGCCAATGTTTGCAGCAACATTTAAATTAATTGCAGCAGGGCACATGTTTGCTGTTAAAAGAAACAAACAAAAGGCTGATGGGTTTTATATCCTTCTCATTGACAGGCTATTTAGAAGGCCACCACTTGCATAGTTTGTTATTGTTAGCACCATAACCACTACAGTTCCATTAATTATTATAAAACCATTTGGACGGCTCGGACTGGGCAACACAGAAATTGCTGCTGCTGCTCAGCGCAGCTTAAACTTCCTTTAGGTTACGAGCACTTTACTTATTATCTATATAAAAAAAAAATGCAATGATAGCAAGCTTCCTTATTGTGATACTGAGAAAGGTTGGGTGTTGGGCAACCACAAGCATTTTGTTAAAATGTTTCCACAGTAGCAATTCTTTTTGTATGCTAGGGGCCTGGCTGTGAGCACCAGGGTGTTTTTTTTTTGTTGTTGTTTTTTTAAACCAGACTTATCTAACTGTTTGGCACAGAACCGAGAGATGGTTCCCCCGATGCATGCTACCACCATAACTCCCAACGGCGAGTTGTAAAATTTGTGGATCTTAGCATTCTCTATTACACAGTACCGAGGATCATCACAACTAGTGGGGGTTTTAGACACTCATCAGGGATAAAGGGCTAGTGTTAAGCCCGAAACTATCCCGTCTTAACTGCTGTTCAGCGAAAATATTTGAATCTAATATAAAGGCATTGTCCCTGTGGTTTCATCCTGTAAAGACTAATAATGAATGTGCATGTTAATGGTTATTACATTCTAAATCAATAAATACACTTCTTAAAAGACAAACATGTTATGATGACAGAGATTCACAGAATCCGTGATCCATGAACTGGAATCCAACTGTCCAGCCTTCTTGTTTGCCTTTGTACATTGTGGGGGCTATTTGCCTTTAAGAGAGTGACCTTTTTATAATCTGTTAAAATGCTGGTTTTCTTTCTTTCTTTCTCACAAGGTATTGGGGCAGTGTTTCCAGCTTTAATAAAACTTGTTGCCATGGTGTGCTCCTGAAATCTCATCAGAATAACAGTGGGAACACTTGCGTTTATGCTGGCAGGGTACCACCAAAGCATGGCTCACAAGTGTCTTTTCCACTCCCTGGGTTTCATACTAACAAACATTTCATAAAAAGGTAGTCTGCTTCACTAGTTCCAGAGACCTGAATGTATCCCAGCCAGTTTCTGGTTTTCTATCCAACTGTGGCCAAAGCCAATAACAAAACATTCGCCCTGTTGCAGTGGAAAAAAACACACGTCTTTATACAGAGGTAGCTATTATCCCAGACTCCTTTTTTGTTAAGATACTACCTGGAGTTCTGTGGTTATGGAAATAGTGTGTGTGTGTATCATGTGCATCTAATCCTTGGTCTAAATGTAATAAAAATAACGCAGGTTTTTAAAAAAATTTTTTTGCATTATGAGGGTTATTCCTACTACAACCCACTGTAATGGTTGTAAAGGCAGATGTACCATGGCTTGGTTCCCTGGTATTGAGGCAAACTATTTAGAAATGATTTGCTTTCTTACCTGGGTCTCCACCAGACTCCTAATCTCCTTGCTTCTTGAGCTTAAATAATCAATATTCTGTACACACACAGACGCAAGCACATAATTTGTTTTATGTGTGTGGGAGGGAAAGTAATGGAAACCAGAGCCGGATTGCTGTCTGGCTAGTTGTCTGGTTCTCAACTCTAAGATTTTCCTGGAATATACCATATATTATTTCATTTTTATGCTGGTCCGCTCAGTACTCACTGTTCCTTATTTTTTCTTTTTTAACTAAACACAAGTGTGCTCTGTGTCTCGGGTTGGTTTGCCAGTCACCTTCTACTATATTTTCTTTCCTATACATTTGTATAAGGAAGAGGGATCTGCTTGCTGTAAGTTGAGGACCTCAAATAAAAACGTTGGCTGGGACATCATTGAGAGCCCTATTTACCATCACATTTCTGTTGACCTCCAACTCTTAGCAGAGTTTAGCAGGGTGGAAAGAGATACATAACAAACAGACAGATATTATCAATCGCTTTCTGATTATCACACTTTGCACTGACTTCACCATGGAAAGCACAAAAGAAGTGGCTTCTGGTTACTTTTGTTCTAGCCTTGCCATAAATTCACTCCTGGATAAACAGAGCAAGGCAGAAATGCATTTTTTACATGACAACATCAAATGTTTTGAGCACCATGACCACTACAGTGCTCTCTAATGGTGATGGTGCCAGGAATCCTCTGGCACCTCTCAGTGATAAACGTTTAAATGGGTTAGTAATGGTTTGATACATATCTGTCTGTCAGTCCCTGTCTGACACTAGGAGCTAATATTCTTCTGTAAGATTCCACGTTGAGAAATGATTCACTTACTGAGGGGCAGGCTTTAAACAGTGGTTTGTGGTTCACTTTTTTTAAAATTGCAAAAAAAAGTCTTCGAATGGCACCATAGTGTCATCTATTTTTTTTTTTTTGTATAGTAGCGTATATTTTAGATGAAATGTGAATGCCTTCTCAATCAGTAAAGTAAAACAGGCACTTTACCATGCTTTTAAATCAGGGTGAAAAACAAAATAATTTTACTTGGCGGGGGGAGCACATATTGTGTATGTGTGATTATGTGAGTTACCTCTTCTGGTAATCTTTTAGAATAAAACACCTCTCGGGGTCTATCTTCCAGAAATTATGCTAATCTGAAGGAAGAAAATGTACAAATTGTTGACAAATTCTTTAATGGTAAAGCAGTGAGGAACACATGCTAATTATACTCTTTATATTCATAATGCAGTGCATAGGGTATCGCGTAGCATGGCTGTCACAGCATGTCGGCTTTGTAGGAATGTGTCAGAAAACTGCATGTGCAACAATTATTTTTGTACACAGCGCTCTTTGCCAAGTAATAACTCCCAAATTGTCTTTTATAGGAGGGACAGTCCCTATTTTGTCCCAAAGTCTTTATCTATTCAATTGTATTCATATATGCGATTTGTTGTCTGGGTTTATAACATGGCTGTGTCTTTGACATTGTTTTTATTTTTTTATTTTTACATCCTTTTTGAGTAGACTTAGAATAAAACCATTATAAAAGGATTTTATAATTGGGGTTTACATGCTTTCACTTTGTTTTTAACAGCTAATTGGAGTTTTTCTTTTTACAACATGAAAGCTCTTTAATAGAGAACCACATTATTTAACACTCTCCCCCTTCTTCTTTTTTGTAGTTGGCTTCTCCCATCCTCCATGTTGATGAAAGCTTGGCAAATAGTAAGCTTGGAATCTGGCCAATTCCCAGTTCTGTGCTTTTTTTCCCAAGGCCAAGAATTACAATCTGTTGTTGCAGTGATGTGCTGTAAGTTGCCATAGCAACAGCAGAACAGAGAATTAAAAGCAGGGTGGACCTCTTAGTCCAAACCTCGTGAGACAGAAAGAAAGGAAACTTGCAGGGGCATAAAACAAAATGTGATATTGGCTTTGCAAGGCTAAATTAAGAAGTTGGATTTATTTACAAATTGTGTATACATTTTGATGGGGTAATTATGTGGTTTGAATTGTGTTTTGTAAAATTGCCTAATTGAATTTGCCTGGAATAAATCCCAATTTGCAACAATGGAATTTGCCTGGCACAAAATACACGGTGCATTACTTTGCAAATCTTTTCCTGCTGAACTCACGTACAATAGCTGTCATTAGACATGCTCTGGAAACATTTGTAAGGAATGTTGGTGACTTCCTATGAGGAATAAAAAACAATCGGGTCTGGATTTTAATACGTAGATCTCTTTTTAAGTCACGTATCTCACTTGTGTCACATCTATCTGTCTGTCTGTCTGTCTGTCTATCTGTTATACACATACATATGTTTCTCTATGTGTCCCAATGGACCATCTTTGTTATTTGGTGCCAGGAGAAGTGAAGGGAAGTGTTGCACATGCCAATGATTATTTGTCCACTGTTTTAGGGCATTTAATTCATGCACAATAGCTTCAGCACTTGTGATATGGGCAGCCTTTCAGCATGCTCACACTTGGCAGGTTGACAAGCCCCTGTGTGGCTGGGCATGTTGTTAATGGGGCTTATTGCCCCAGAACCTACCAGTTCATTGATATGTCTGTTGCTGTCAGTTTTATTATTCTGTAGTTCAGTATCAAATGTCCTGAGCTTGTAGATGAGGGGGATTCTAGGGTACAAAGGACTGAGGGTTTTAAACACCAAAGAGGGGCACTTGGACGATATAGAACACACCAGGAGAGTTGCATCAACAAGCAAAAGCCAGGGAACAGCCACATTATTGTAAGATACTTCATGAGTAATCTTATGACTGTGTGAGAGTCCTGGTACAGGGAACCTTTAATCAAACTGCTAACTGTGAGCTGCAAGTGCCTTAGTAAAGTCAGAGGGATTGATAACTGTCTGAGAGATGTGTTTGTTCCTGGGGACCCTGGAGAATGGACAGAAAGCGTAGTGGGACAAGTCTGGATTCCAAACTGTGGATTAGTCCACTCTGTTCCCATTACAGATGGCCATTACCTCCAAACACCATAACTTTGGCCACCATAACAAAGTGTCTCTTTAATCCAAACTATGAGATATAGCAGACCAATTTTGGAGCCAACCCAGTGGTCAGGAACCACCGCTTGAATTAGAAATATATAAATTACGTAGAAAAACCAATGCAAATGTAACCACATGTCTCTTATGCTGTCTGATTGAAAGCTGCCGTCCACTCTAGTCTTAGGAAGGGTTTCTGGGATAAATTAGATGTGGCAGGATGATGCTCATGACGGAGGCTCATTTTCCAATGTATACAGTTGCACAATTTATATATTAGATATTATATACGAAAGACTTTGCCTTTTTCTGTGTTTGATTCTTCTAGGTTTCTAGCGTTGAAATTAACCTTTATATTGTCTGTGAAATTTTTTTTTGTTAAACCAAGGTTTCAGAGATGTTTCAAGCAGATTCCACACATTATGCCAGGAGAACAATGAAAGAACTTTCCGCTGCATTGCAGCAAACCTTTTAGAACCTCAACCAAAGCAGCACTTGATTGTAATTTAAAAAATAAAAATTGTAGAGAGAGCCTTTTCTGTGTTTTCAACCAAAAAAAGGTAAACCTTGTTAGTTGCTAAAATGCATTTTTGGGATGTTTTATCTGCAGCTAATTAGGTTAAGTGTTCTTGGACAACTGGAAAAAAAATAGTTTGCCCTTTACTTGGAATACAGAAAATGGAATTCAGTCAAAATAGTGAATAGTATAGATTATATGCTACTTTTACGGTAAATCCCCAACTTTCTGGTTTCATCTCATCCCCTCTGTGCATTGTTTAGATCTCCCACACTAGAATGAAAAGCTCCAATCTGGCCTGTGTTGACTCGTTATTTGTGAGATTAGTAGTTTTTCCCAAAAGAACAGTTTAATTCATCACATAGGATGACTCAAACTGCTCTTCACTACCATGAGTGCAATTTATTTACACAGAGAGGTGTTCAACTCTTTCACTGTGATTATCAGGAAAGCTGTGGACCACCCATCTGCTGGTACAGGTGGGCTGTCTTACAGCGGCAGTAATTTTTATAAATGAATGCTGCTATAAGCCACGCTCCTAAATGCATGGCTATTATGGTGCTTAGACTGTCTCTTTAACTTAAGACAGCTATGTTTTTCAACAATGCATTTTAATTGTTACTTGACTGTTGCAAAACACTTCCCTGTATGTCTGTGTACTTTTGCAAATGTATGCATATTGTTTCTTGTACCAAGCTCTTATCACGTCACCTGACTACTACTCCTGAACTTAGACAGAGAAGCTTTGACCAAAAAAAGCAGGATAAACTTAGAGAATGAGCGTTATGCAAATAAAGTAAAGGTGAACGCCTAAATTTAGTGTTTAGGAAGGTGGCACTACACAATAGCCTAAAAACAGAGTGAAACTGCACTTGGGGGATTCAGATTCAGTTCTTCATGGTAAAATATCTGCCATTTGCATCCCTCCAGGGAGGCAGGCAAGGCTGAAGGCACGCATTGTTTTTTGTTTTGTTTTTCCCTTCACTGCACTTTCTGTGCAATTTGAGATGGTAAAATGGTGTATGTGAATATAACGAAGCCATACTAATGCTCCCCCCACCCCACAAAAAATATCAAAATCACTAGATCTATACCATAGAAGCTTTAACAGCCTTGGTTATTATGCTCATTTGATCACACACACAATTCAAAAGCTTCATTCTGCAGATCTAGAAAGAGGATTCCCAGCGATGAGCTCTTTCACATGGGTCGTGGCGAGGTCGCTGACTATTTAAAATCCATCATGTGGGGTAATAAAACTAGATCTATGATTGGCATTATATATGTATCACTGTCATTGGGGGGGGGGTGTATTTTTCTGTCCAATTAACCCACAGGTGATTGACTAATAATACCATCTTATAATTAACTGGTTAGTGCAGTGGTAACCTGTTTACAAGGTTTGAATCACTGGTCAAGACCATTTCACCAGTTTGTGTCCTTTGACGATAGATATATATATATATATATATATATATATATATATATATATATATATATATATATATATATACTAACCTACAGCAGATCCTCATAGATTGTAAGCTCATTTGAGCAGAACTTTCTTTACTTTTTCTGTGATTGTAAAGCACTGTGGACAATTCACACTATATAAAAATAGTATCAAATAGTCTATTAATTAACAGTATTCCATACCTAAGGAACTATGAAAAACCATTGTGAATTCCTTCGTGTTATGCACACATCATGTAAACGTCTCAAATGTTTTTTGTTTTTCTTCCATATATTGTACAAACGGTCTGAATTGGACTAATAGGGCCATTAGGTGAGTTATTGTAAACTAGAAATTTTAAGTAACCTATCCTTCCATGTGACCTTGAGATGCCGGGGCCTAACTGAAATTCACATTTGTTTCTCAACATATGCAAGGACTCTTAGAAACCTAAAGAGAGTTTGTTTTCAGAGTTTTTGTTTAAAAAGTTAGTGTCGAGAATAACAACTACAGTCTGCTGTAGTAGTTTTTGTTCAGGAATTCCCCGGTGCTCTACTACAATAGGAAATAAAACCTTTTTCACATTTACTGGAGTCCCATGGAAATCTCTGCCTCTTCTTTTCTGAATTATATTGCAGTTTTTGACAATGTTCCCCTGTGGCCCAATAAATCTGGGAACTCAACACTTGGTGGGCCATTGGTTGAGTGTGAATAATTTTGTTCTTTTCTGTTAGGTGACAACTTGTCTCTATCTGTGATAGTCTATGTTCTTAGGCCAGACCCAAAGCAGCAAGTCTGTATCAGTCTGTCAATCTTGGGTCATCTACCTATGTTTAGGTCTGTTTGTTACCATCTTGATATTCTGCTTTCTTCTCCATTGTTGAGTTTTATGTTTTGTTCTAAAGCTTTTCACCTGTCCATGGGTCCCAGCCGGCTATAACTGCAGATTGTTGTTTTTTTTTTTTTCTTTCTTTGTTCTGAATCCTTATGATAGGCTAAAATTTCCAGTTATTAATGGTTCAGTTCATGAAGAAAACACCCATAAAATGATAAAAATCAATAGTTTGACTAAGAAGAAATCTTGCATACAAGATTTGCTCTGTATTATACACTCTCAGGAATAGTACATTATTTCCCCCAGAATGAAAGACTTGGATATCAGAGTACGGTCATTGTTATGCACCATATCCTCCGGCAGGACTGCAGTGATTATATATAATGTAAATATCACCAGCCCCCTCCCCTCCAATAATTTACAAAGGGCCTCCATTAAATTGTTAATGCTCCAGAAGCAAATTCCCTGCACATTGCTGTAGGAACACACTGTAAAGGTTTTTTAAGGTTAGGCATCGGTTGAAGAATGTTACACTAATTGCTGCACACAGCCAGGAAACTGAAAGCGGGGCATTTTACTGCCAGCTCTATACATGGCTAAACAAGGCTGGCCATAAATCTTGCAGTGCTGAACATAATAAATTAGATTTCGCTGAAACCAGCTTCCAGATAGAAGTCTGGCTTTGTTCCCATTTGGTTATAAAAAAAAATTATAATAATAAAATAATCCATGCACAACCATTGTCTCCTACAATAACAGTGCTAGTTAGTGTTCCATGGAAAATTGTTCTTGTAATCTCTACTTTCTTATCTGTGTTTTTAAACTATGTCTCTTCTTGGTTTTGTTTTATATAGTTTTTTTTTCTTTCAAAAAACTTTAATTTCCTTTTTTCAAGGACTGTCTGTGCACAGCAGACACTATCCTCAAAAACAAATAAGCTGCAAATGTGAATGATAAGGTTTCTCTCCATTGCTTACAAGAGTTATAAATTACATAATGAAATTATTGTTGTAAACTAGAGATAGTAGGATGGGGGTAGGAGCTCAGGCTTTGACAGATCATTGTTGGAGCTTGGTGACTGATTCCCCTCTCCCTCCTCCCCCCCTCTCCTCCTCCCCTCTCGTCCTCCCCCTCTTCCTCCCCCCTCCTTTCACCCCCCCCCACCTTTTCTCTAAAATAAAGAAGTGGAGTTAATCTTTATGCTCATTGGTCATGCTCCTTTGTTATATGTTACTTTCTTGGCTCCCCATTTGGTGTCTAAATCGTATATCAAGTGTTGGGGCATGGTGGAGGGGCTGACAAGAGCTGGGTCCTGAAAACCTGCAAGTCTAATATACCAGAGTGGGTGTTGGGCCATGACCAACTTGGAATGGTAACTTAGGCAGCTGCAGAACTTGTTGGTCCTTTTTTATTTGGCATAAATTCTATCAACAAATGCAAAATGTTTTCTGTGTTTTATAGTCTTTTTAATATTTGAAGCTTTGATTCCAGTCTATTAATTAATATGGCACATATATTATTAGAACACAATGCTCTCTCAACTGAATATTGCCTCCTCTCTTATTTATTTTCTCTCCAATTATAGAAAGACTCCTTTAAAAAAAAAAAAAAAAAGTACACAAAACCCCCCAATTAAATGCATATATGATCCAGATTATCTTCTCACCAGTAACACCGTAGATCTCTCCAAATAGCATGTATGCAAAGCAATGAGAAAGTAGGGAGATCCAAGCAAGTAAAATAGCCTTCAGTTCCCAAGCTTTTTAAATATTCTATCTAGAGAGCATTGTATATTTGAGGTGTTGTGCTTGTTTCAACTGGCTATAAAAACAACCTGCCCAATTTGGGGAAAAAAAAAACCTACCATATACAATTCCAACCTATTTTCAGGTGTTGATAGTTGTTTTGACTTCTTTCTTCTATAATTTATGCTCAAGTTTTGATTTTTAGAGTAGTGTTCAAACTTTTATCCTGCACAAATATTGTGCAAAATTATTTCTAAAGTTGAGGACTCTATTTTAAGGGACACTCTGGGCATTATAACCACTTGTTCTCTTAGAACTGATTTTGGTAATGAGTCCTCTGGCATCATCCCACTGCTCTGTGCCAAACTGATCTTGATGAATTTGACAGTGTATGAGTTTTTTTTATTTTTTTATTAACTTAGAGCCTTGCAAAGAGCTCTGCTGTGTGTTAAAGCGGCACTGTCATGCCGAATTCTGTTTTTTTTTTAACCCCCCTCCCGCCTCCACTACATCCAATTGACCCACTAGTCACCCCCAAATGCCCCTAAGCCCCCCACATTACCTATTTTTAATCCTTATTTTCTGCCCCGATCTTGATTCAGGGCGCCGCCATCTTTGTGTGGGTAGATGAAGTCCCTGTGGGACACGTCATCAGCCCACACTAGGCAGACTGTGAGATTCCCGCACATGCCCAGTGAAACACCTGGACATGCGAACGGGAATTTCATCTATTCATTCATCCATCAGACAGACGAATGAGTGAATAGAAATATCAGCCGAACAAACAAACAAACACAATGTATCAGTGTTAGTTTGTTCGTGCAGTTATTACAAGGAGGGAGCTACCGGCACGCAGCTCCCTCCTTGTAATATGTAACTATAGAAGCGGCAGGGAGCAGTGCTCCCCACCACTTCATAAGCCCCCCCAGGTCCCCCTCTCACTCTATGGGGGTCAATATGACCCCCATAATAGCACAAGGGAGATAAAAATCTCCAAAATGCCTGTGGCTCTGTGTCATTTTACACAGCGTGGGAAAGTTCTTTTGAATTTTCCCACGCTGTGTAAAATGACAAAGAACACTCTGATTGGCTTAAACCCACCAATCAGAGTGTTCTTAGCCTAATTGCAGGGCGGGGCAAGGCTTTATAAGCCTTCCCCCGCTCTGCAGAGCTCAGTCTGCGCGGAGCCCTCCATGGGTGAAGATGGATTATTTTTTTGCGCTCGGGTTTTTTTTTTTTCGTCAGGTTTTTTTTTTTGCGCTCGGGATTTTTATTTTATTTTCAGTTCGACGGTTATGATGGTTTTTTATTTGGCCTTTTTTGGGGCTGAAAAAAGAAGATTTGAGAAAAAAGAAGACGTCGAATGGTAAGTTTAATTTTATTTTACAGGTTAGTTATTTTATCCCCCCCTCACTATTTTTTAGGGTGAGGGGGGTAGGTAGGGACTTGTTTTTTTTTGGGTGGGGGTGGGTGACTAGGGGCTTGGGGACCCCTAGTCACCTTGAGAATGTGAGCTTAGGGCCCCACCGCTACGCCCAGGGGTGGGGGCGAAGAAGGAGCGATGGGTCCCCCCATTCTCGATATAGCCCCACCATGCCCAGGGTGGGGGCGAGCAGTGGTCCCCCCTAGTCTCACTATATTTACCAGCGCAGCCCAGGGGTGGGGGCGAGGAAGGCGTGGGTCCCCCCATTCTCGATATGGCCCCACCAGCGCCCGGGGGTGGGGCGAGGGAGGTCCCCCTAGTCTCCTGTGGCCTCCACCCAGCAGCCCAGGGGTTGGGGAGCCGAGAGAACGCGGTAGGTCCCCCATTCTCGATATGGCCCCACCCGCCCGCCCAGGGGTGGGGGCGAGGGGGCAGTGGGTCCCCCATTCTCGATATGGCCCCACCCGTAGCCAGGGTGGGGGCGATAGTCCCCCTAATTCTCCTCTGGCCCCACCGCCCGCCCAGGGGTGGGGGCGGAGAGAAGCAGTGTCCCCCATTCTCACTATGGCCCCCACCCGCCGCCCAGGGGTGGGGGCCGGGGGGGGCAGTAGGTCTCCCCCCCCCCTTATTTTATTTTAGGGCCCCCACCCGTGGTTTAGGGGTGGGGGCCAATAGTTTTTTTTACAGTGAGCAGCCACAGGCTGCTCACTGTTTACCAGACATGCCCCTACTCGCTGTATGGCGAGTAGGGGCATTTAATTTACTAATACTAAGTAATCTTTACTTAGTATTAGTAAATGTGGCTGAAAGACCAATTTAGGTCTTTCAGCCTTTTAGTAGATAGCTCCCTGATACCGTGGGAATTAGGGAGTTATCTACTAAGCGGCTGCAAGATGCAGCCACAGCAATGAATAGGATCAGAGTTTCATTCATTAGAATGAAATTCTGATCCGAATAAAGTGCCGAATTGCGTTCTAAAAGAAACGAACAGACTGTTGTCATTCAGTTAGAACGCAATTCGGCAGTTTTGTGGAAAGTGACAGGAAGCATTGTGGGAACACTGAGGAAAGCTAGGGATCATGGGAAAATTGCTCTGACCAGCGGAAATGAAGCACACTTTGCTCCTCCGCTGGTCAGAGCTGGTCAAGCGGAGGAATCCTCCATAAGGCAAAGAGTCCCTACTTTGTCTTATGATTTTAAAGAAAACTAAAGAAGATAGGAAGAAAAGAATAACAGATCCTGAGAGAGGGGGAGAAGATGAAGAGATTGAGGAAAGGTAAGTTCGGCATGACAGTGCCGCTTTAAGTGCAGTTTTGTCTGGTTTGTCTGGTTCCAGTTTTGGTTTTAGAACATCATTGTTAAGCTGCTTTAGATAAGGTATGATTAAAAAGAAAATTAAAACACTTCAGAAATTGTGACGTGATATCGATGCTGGAAAATTATTTAACAAAAATTTTAAATAAACAAAACTCAAAATAATGACTGTATATTAAGGGTAGGCCAGTCCGGTTATCTCACCTTGGCTGCTCTAGGCATCTTCATTTCTTCATGACATTGGCCGCTATGAGAACCCCTGGGCCCCTTATAACTTATCATCCCCCCCACAACGACACACAAAAGGACATGCACTGTAGGGCCCACACTTTGCCAGGTATACAAACAGGTGTACAAACATTCTTACATTGCAAGTCACACACACAAAAATGTTCTCAGCCACTCTTCTAGTTGCCTACCTGTTGATGCAAACGTTGCGGGTCTACTCTTCTCCTCCTCCTATGCTTCGTTCACGTACTTGGGAGAATTGATATGACCACTTTCTCCTGACACTTGTGTGCAGGTGTAGAAAGAAGGCAGTCAGCACACCCTGGTAAGGGACCTGTGCTGTCATAGCTCCACTGCAGCGTGGTCCAGTTAGGGGAGATACGGTAGTTATATATTTTCAATCAGACATTGTATCACTACAGCGCCCCATGCAGGGGGCTTAACTGTACCCATCTAATTGCCTCTACCTGTCCAATGGGGCTCTGCTTACGAGTTTTAAAGGATCACTATAGGCACCCAGACCACTTCAGCTTAATGAAGTGGTCTGGGTGCCTTGTCCAGCTAGGGTTAACCCTTCTTTTTATAAACATAGCAGTTTCAGAGAAACTGCTATGTTTACACTGAGGGTTAATCCAGCCTCTAGAGCCTCTAGTGGCTCTCTCATTGACAGCCACTAGAGGCGCTTGCGTGCTTCTCACTGTGAAAATCACAGTGAGAAGACACCAGCGTCCATAGGAAAGCATTGTAAATACTTTCCTATGAACTGGCTGAATGCGGGCGCGGCTCCTGCCGCGCATGCGCATTCAGCCGATGACTTCACTAGTATGGAGGAGAGGAGGAGGAAAGGTCCCCGCCCGGCGTTGGAGAAAGGTAAGATTTTAACCCCTTCCTCTCTCCAGAGCCCAGCGGGATGGGGACCCTGAGGGTGACCCTCAGGGCACTATAGTGCCAGGGAAAACGAGTATGTTTTCTTGGCACTATAGTGGTCCTTTAAGATAAAACATACTTTGTGTAAGCTTATTTGTGTTCTCACTTGAACAAGAGTTTGTAAACAAGTCGGTTCTCTCTCGCCAGGAGATGAAGATACAGCTGGGAGATTATGCAATAGGCACATACTGTAAAACCACTGATTGTCTATGTCGCTTGTTGTCCAACCCTTTGCATCTTGGTTAAAAAAAACAAATTTCTTCGGAAATCAGGGATTCATTCTCTGTAATTTACACACCCTATGGGTGTGATGTTCAGTTTTTTGTTTTTCTTCTGGCTTCGACTAAAAAAAACTTCTTAGAAGATCATCGTCCACATGAAAGCACAATGAACAGCACATGAAAACAAATGAGCAGATGTGCTCTTGAGTTTGAAATTACCTTAATCAGATTTATTGAGGTGAAGATGCCACACAAGTGTCTTTCATAGCTATCTGAATAGATTCAATGACTGTTCTTTTATCTGAGAGACTGCATCTGCCCATACTTCATTTTTCTTTTGTATGCAAAGATGTTAGTTTGCATCTTCTAGCTATATGTGCCCCTAAATCAGATTTGAGACTGTTCCTAAAAGTAGCAAAGGATGAAGTATTAGAAATCTGTTTAATGTTGTTTTCTTTTTTGAAAAAGGTATTAATAGTAAAAACTACAGTAAGATTAATATTTCACCCAGTTTGTTCTGATTTTTAAGATCTCAACCTTGTATCCTAATATCTCTCTATATAGATATATATTTATTTATCTATCCGCAAACACATGTGGGTTTGTGATGTACAAAGGGAATTAGTCAACTGGCTTGATTGTGCTGCTCTAATAAAAAAAAAAAAAAGTACCCTTCCCCTCCCTCCCTCCCTCCCATATTCCAATATCAAGGTACGTGTTTCTATTAGGTGACTGTATGATAGAAATGCACCGGATACACATTGTGTCCATGTTTGCTGTGATTATTAGTAAAGAATAGTAGTAAAGAAATCATAACAGCAGGATTTGATTTCTTACATTGA
The DNA here is from genome assembly GCA_933207985.1 of Pelobates cultripes. NCBI lineage: Eukaryota > Metazoa > Chordata > Amphibia > Anura > Pelobatidae > Pelobates > Pelobates cultripes. The sequence goes on from OW240922.1 coordinate 81,075,248, forward strand.
GGTTTTTTTTATGTCCAAAATAGAGTGTGGTTTTGCAGCTTATTTCAATATGAAGCTCACGTTGTGAGAAGTATACAAATTTTAGGTCACATCGCTGTGGTCAGATAAATTTTAAAATTTACATTTATATTTTTGTGCTATTTCATATTTCTATGACGGTAAAAAAAAAAAGAAGCCCAAAACAACCTGGAACGCTTTGGTCTGATCAGGAGGCACAGTACCACACAAGTGCAATTCCAGATAACTTCTTTTTACTATTGATCAAGGAATGGTAGCACCTCTAATAAGTTATCAAAGAATGCCAGTCTCCATATGATACCCTGTAGCGTGCAGTGTCAAGGTGGATCCTAAACGCTGTTTTGTTTTAGGTTTATATATTTGTAGAAGTACAGTTTTTAAACTGAAGACCCCTTAATCACATGTATTATATTTTTGTATGATAACACACTTGATTTCTGACTTGATTTTCTTTGTTTCTTAGGTTGGTATTTGGTATGTTGTATCCGGCCTACTATTCTTACAAAGCTGTGAGGACGAAAAATGTGAGAGAATATGTAAGTAGCACCCACTTTTATATTTTAAAATTTATTTACTTAGCATTTTATGTGCTGGTTTGCGTTATCTCCTGGATTTTTATTTATTTTATTTATTTTTTAACGAGGCTAAACTAGAACAGTAACACAATAATAATTTGAGCATACTTCAGAGTCCTCCTTCATGTCTCCTGTCTGTCCTGGATCTAATGGGACCTGCATGGTTTTGGACTTCTGTCTTCTCAACCCTGTTTTTGTAATTTAAGACTACTTCAGCTGTGGCCTGGTTGGCCGCTGGGTGTTTCTTCAGTGCTCCAGTTTGCGTGCTTTCTGTTGATTTTATTTTGGAATAAGATTTTTTACATTTTTTATTTTTATTTTACTAGAATATGATGGTAATGATGACTGTCATTGGTCCTCAAGTGTTGAAGGTGTTGTTTCACCTATTTGTTATGAATAATATAGCTTTTTATTAAATATAATAGCTTCTCTATATGCTTTTGAATACTGAAACTGCCTCATTATTTCTAACTTGTAGTAAACTGATTAAGCAGATGCCAGAAATAGGTTAAAAACCTCAGTTGGATTTGCAGAAAATAACGGTCATTGCAGTTTTTGTTTGATTTACTACTATTGATAAAAGAATAAAATAAGCAATTTGCCTAGATTTTATGTAGAACGTTCCAACATACTCAGTTATGTCTGCCTGGAACAGAATCTTGAAGGAACAATGTTAAAGGGATTCTATATTCCTAACACTGTAGTGCCATCTGGTCCTGGCCCACCCTTCCCCCCCATAATATAAAGGGTAAAAAAACTTTTTTTATTTACTCACCTGATTTCAGCACTGATCTACCTCGGCACTGGATCAGTGCTCCACCACCTCTGACGTCATCTGACGGGGGGATCTAATATGCATGTGGGGAAAGTGCGTGAGCGCATTAGGCCCTCCCCATAGGGATTTATCTGAAGCTGGATGTCCTCATGCTGAGCGTCAGTTAAGTGACCTAGAGTCCAGTAAACTCCTGGAAGCGTCTCTATTGGCTATCTGGTAGACAGCCACTAGAGGCTGTATTAGGGCTGCAATGCAAACATTGCAATTTCTCTAAAACTGCAGTGTTTTGCATTGCAGGACTAAGGGGGACAGGGACACTGCACCCAAACCATTTCAATGAGCTTAAGTGGTGTGGGTACCTATAGTGTCTCTTTAATTTATTTAATATTTAAGAGAAATGTTGATGGTTAATTCACAGTCTTCCTAGACTTCTTAAAGGTGAGTGATAAGCACTATAACCACTACCTCTCAGTCTTGTGGTTATGATACAAAGAAGGGTATAAGTTCCTTTTGTTTTCCTTTTTCAAACAGTGCAATAGCATTTTGACAAGAAAGGCTCTCTGCAGGACTCCTCGTCTGTCCTCTCTCTATCTACATTGATAACTTGGAATTAACGCCTCTATATCACTAGCTTGAATTCCAGCAAGCATGGTTGACGATTTTCTGGATGAGAGCTCTGCTGGCAGGTTAGCCCTGCAGCAGACTATCAATGCCATAGATATATAGAGTAGTTTGCCTTGCTTAAGCACTTTTCCTTATACACAGACACCCTATCAATCTCTTCTACAAATGTTGTTCCTTATACAGAAACGCAATCTCTCACATATACGTGTTGTACCTTAGTGTGGCTGTGTAAATACAAGTAAATACAAAGGCAGTGAATTTATCAGATATTTAGACCCAGGACTGATATCTTCTGTGAAGACCTAGTAGTGTAAAATGAGTAGGCATCCTTAAAGAGAAACTGTAGGCACTATAACCATTTCATCTCATTGAATTGGTTATAATGCCTGGATTCCACTGGCACTGTTACTGCATTCAGTGTTAAACCATTTCCGAGCAGTCCAACACTGAATAAGAGTTCCTGGCTTCCCATAGCCCTGCCCCCACTCGAGGTATGTCTAAGGCAGAGGTTAGACTTGCATACAGATCCATACCGGTCGTGGCACTTTGATAGGCTGAGTGCAGTCAGATGAAACTCTCAGCCAATCACTGCTGCTCAGACTACTGCTTCCTTATTAGCCCAAGCAGCATAGAGGGGATGGGTTGTTGGTGTGGAAGGATGGTTTTGGGGGACTCAAGACACTATAACCACTTCAATGTTATGCATCAGTTATGGTGTCTACAGTGTCTCTTAAATAAAGGGACACATGCCAAATTCTCCATATCTGTTCATTGTTTGAGATGCTGATATTTACATGTGAAATTAGCCTGAACTAGTATGGCCACTTATAATCAAGTTTGCTCTCAGAGATGCCCAAACCTCATTAATAAAGTTTGTGGAGGGAGCCGGGAATAACAAACGGCGGACTCATAACTATTAAACTATCTGCTATTCGGACTCCACACATAGTATTTACCTGACCTACCCCCAGGAGACATCTCCCAGCGTGGGACAGCGTGTATGTGAGTAACGGGCAAACATACCGTTCTACTCACCACTATTTCCAGTAAGCAGCAATCTGTTTGCACATTTTTTTGATCTACAGCATTTTATATTCTGATTTTAATATATTTTTATTGTTTTAATTTGTTTGTTAATAAATTGTCATTCAAACCATTTACTCTACTAGTACATATACTGTATGTGTAAATCAGATATACCTATATAGGTATACTATAATAGCTATCCATACAGATCTGCACTATTATTTCCAATTCCTTCTTTTTTGTGAAAGCCATCTGAGAAGCACAAGTATACTCTTTTTTAATTTTGGATGCATGTGGGAAGGGGCTTATCATCTTAACGTCGCTCCACTTCTTGAAACGTATTTTTAATAAAGTTTGTGGAGTTACAACTTCTTCCATTCCCAATAAGCTGGAGGTGTCAGATTGTATGCCTTTAAGAAAACAATTGTGGGTAAACTGGAAAGGTGGGTAAAGACTTTTATTTTTCCTTTTGTGCCAAGTTCAATGTAGTGTTTTTATTTCTTTTTTTTTTGTATGTGCACTTCAGTAAGCAGAACGTGACTGTTGACAATGGCAGGTTTGTTAAGCTGTAAAATATATTGAAGATCTGCCCCATTTTCCTCTCTATTTTTTGGTGAAGTAGGTTAGTCACTTTGTTCCAGGGGTATTGGCTTTTTCAATGATATTTGGGATGGTTTTATATTCAGGATTAGTATAGCAGGGCTAGACAATGCACTGGCACTGTTCGTTGTTGAGGTCATGGTTTTGTATACTAAAAGAGGTGACGTGCCTGTTTTTTTTTTTTTTTTCTCGCTCTCTCTCTCTCTCTTTTTTTTTTTTTTCCCTACCAGATATACAGACATGATCGAATATATAGCGTAGTGAAACCTTGTGTAGTCAGGACTGCGGTGTCCATTAGAGACTGTTTAGTCAAATGACTTATATTATGTACGGGTAAGACTCTGTAGCAGGGAGATGGCACTCCGAGGTGCCATAACAAAGTCATATGGCAATTGAAGTTGCTATGGATCATTACAGCATTTCTGTAGTTTTCTCTGTTGATATGGGGTGTGCTCCCAGCTTATTAACATGGCATCCTTCAATCTCCAATACTTTTAAAATACCATAGGAGACGAAGAAGGAATGACGTATGCTCATGCGTGAGTCTTTGTTTACTTAGTTCAGCTCTAGACCCATGCTGTGTCCTGCTTGTCAGATCGGCTTGTGTTGATGCCTTAAAGCTGATGGTGCAGGATTCATTCTAGCATTTCTCTCCATCATTACATATGAATACTCAGACATACTGTACTCAAGCGCTAATGAGAAATGAACAATGATTGCTTTGGTTTATTTTTTTCCATTACAAAAATTTACATTTCCTGTAAGTAATTACACTTGTTTGATATATATATATAAAACACAGTCTTGAGATTATATATATATATATATAATCTCAAGACTGTGTTTTGGTTTTAAAGAGCCTTGGCATTTACTGAATGAATGATTTCATGGAAACATATTGTATAAGGACTGAAAAGAAATGTACATTACGTTATGGTTTTTTAATTTAGTCCCCCACACCCTCTTTTTCCTCAGTTCTTTACAACTAAATGCATAACTTTTTGCTGTGTTGGATGGCTGAATTCACAGTAAGTCTTCCGGAATCGAATTTAACAACATTCCGTGGCTCATACATATCTAGTCTATACAGCCATCTGTCAAGAATTTGTGCATTCCTTCATAGTATTAGCCTTTGCTGTGTTTGACCATCACTTTTCAAAGTGAAACACCATATAGGTTGTTTAACTATGGCCAGAGACCTATATAGGGGGCCATGCGTGGATTAGGCATAAGGCTATCCTAACTATAAGATAAGGCTAGGGACTAATGAAAGTATTTAGAAAATTGGGCAGACTCGATGGGCCGAATGGTTCTTATCTGCCGTCACATTCTATGTTTTTATGTTTCTATAACCGGTTTCTCTATTGAACCAAGTTATCTTGGAAAACAAACTGCTTCTTGTTGTAATCTAAGGATTAAAATGTTGAACAAAACATAATTGGTAGAGTAAAATGTAAAAATATTTAATTATTACTAAATTGCACCAGCTCTGTTGGGAAGATCGATCATAATCCATAGCTGCTGGGTCTAAATTTTCATTCATTTCGAGTAGTCTAAAAAAAAAAATCTGTTAGTACAGTATACAGTTTTTATTTTAGCCATATAGTGGTCCACATAGTCATATTCCACGTATTTTTTGTCAGCTAAAAGACAAACAGGTGAGACTGATATGCGAGTAATGCAGAAACGAGTTATGTCAGGTTTAAAATTTTTATTTTTGCATTCAAATTCCGTTTAGCAAACATTTTGCTGAACTAATCCTTTATCTCGTTTGTGATTTATCAGCCATACTTGCTGAAAAAAAAAAAATGTGACTGGCCTGCTTCGTATACATTGTGTTAGGAGACAGAAGGTTTAATCCTCACATATTTGACTATGTAGACCTCCTGACTTTTTGTGGTTCCTCTAAATAAATGAGCACACAGAATTCCCAAGGATATGGAAGCCAGATGGTCTCCCTCTCATATGTGAATCTTGCAGCAGCCTTAACATTCATACAAGGAGAAACGCTCTTGCCAATAATAATCGCATAAAACCCCCTTTTGGACCTCTGAGTCATAATTTTAGATCCAAAAATGCTTCCCGTATCCTAACATGTCTCACTATTTTGGCAGTACATTTGCTGGGTCTAAAGAAACTGCTGCAATATTAACATGATTTTATAAACATGAGTTGGATTATTTTGCTGGTTATCACGATCTGTTCCGTTACATAGCATTTGATGTGGGCTTTTTGCTTAAAAGGCAGTAATTCTGTTACAATCGACCTCTGCCTGCACCAGACTATGCAATGGTAATATTTAGATACTGTTAAGTACATTTTATTTATGAGGAATGTAGAACTAACCTGAAGTGTACATTTACACATGTGGCCTCTCTTAGACTGTTTGTTTGCAGAAGAAGGAAGATCCAGAGAAGCTCAGTCTTCAGTATAAATAAAGGTTTATATCACGACATGAGAACTATTAATGTTTTGATTCGTAGTGAGGTCTGTCCTATAACTTTCAGAGGCTACTTCATTGGTTCTTAAACTTTTTCTTATTTAGAAACTATTGTAACCCAAGTATCTATTAGCACATGCATTGGTGTAGGAACTGGAGGGAAATTTTTTCTTTGGTTCCTACACCTATGGTACCATGCATGATTCATTCATTAAAGTAACACTATAGGGTCAGGAACAAAAACCTGTATTCCTGACCCTGTAGTGTTAAAACCACTATCTAGCCCTGACCAACCCTAAATATAGTAAAACCTTACTTTTCTTCAAGTCTGCAGCTGCTTTCTCTGCCCCTGATCTGCCTGCTTGGCTGACATAATCAAAAGTGATTCTCTAAGCCAATCACAATGCTTTCCCACAGTTTTGGCTGAGTCTGTCAAGGGGCAGAGCGAGCACAAGCCAAACGCAACACTGGCCAATCAACATCTCCTCCTCATAGAGATGCAATGAATCAAGTTTAGTGTCTTCATGCAGAGGGTGGAGACACTGAAAGGCAGTGCTGCACACTGTGCAGTATTGTCCCAGGAAGCACCTCTTGCAACCAACTGAGCAGTGGATAGTGGAGGTATGTATCCCTAGGCTTTTCTCTGAAAATACTGTGTTTACTGCAAAATTTCTGAACTGACTGCTTCTACTCACCAGAACAAATACAATAAGCTGTAGTTGTTCTGGTGACTTTAGTGTCCCTTTTAACTTATTAAAATCAGTTTAATTTTCTTTCTCATATGCATAACACAAACCCTGTTATGTTCCTGGACATTTTAATAAATTCATATATAACTTTATAAAACCTGTATATGTATATTTTATTGCAAGTGCATGACTTCCGAAACCCTTGTAAAAATATGAAAGAAAATAGCACAGACACACATTTAGTCCACAGACAGAAAAAGGTGTTTGCTGTCTATTACTGCTCGCAAAGGTCTGATCTGTTTGATGAGCACAATACTTTGTAATTTTTTTCATCAAGCGGTCATCTGAAATTTTTTTTTTAAATAGTTTTTATTCTGATGACATTTAGGGGTCAAGGCGCTCTACCTTTTCTATCGGTCTATTTATATTGTATTGTTTTTTTCCTAATTGTACAGAGCTGCAGCATGTGTTGGTACTTTATAAATGCCAGTAATAAGTAAATGTATAAAATGTGTTGCATACATATTTAAAATAAATCTCTTATCTACACCCTTACAACCCTTTCATGTTGCACTCCCCCCAACCTCCCTCCTGTTAGTGTTTTAATAGTCATCCTAACAAGCATTTTATACATATGGGGATAATTCCCAATACCTCCCCCAGATAGAATTAGTGGAACAGACCATGTTTAAAACTGAGGTGCAATTTGGTGCACTTTTTTTTTTTTTTTTTAAAACAAAAATGTGTAAGGTGAAAAATCTGGCAGCCTGCCAAGAGGTCTGGCCATTTTTAAAAATAATGCATTCCTTATACCAGGCTTGCCCAAACTCCGGCCCTCCAGATGTTGCTGAACTACAACTCCCGTGATTCTATGAATGAAATAGATAGGCTGAGAATTATGGGAGTTGTAGTTCAGCAACATCTGGAGGGCCGGAGTTTGGGGAAGCCTGCCTTATTCTTTAGTTTCCCTTTAACACTGACGAACCCTGTGAAGGCTAAGATCTACTTATGGGCTTTCTTCTATAACATTTTTCGAGCATTTTGAGGTTGTGATGGTATTTATGATAGAGGCATTATTTCCAGGGTATATCTGGAAACAAGACAAATCTCAATATATCCTTCTTGGTAAATTATGTTCTAAACAGAACAGAAATGATTTTCTGCAAGGATATATCCGTTTTCCAAACACAGACCGTCTGATACTCTTGGTGCTCTGTGCCAGTCAGCCCAAACATATATAATAAATCCAAAATGAATTTGCAATAATTCAATGGAATGTAAATTTTCTTTTATTCTAAGTCACCTTAGGGGAAATATCTATATTGCATTGGGAATGTTTTTTTTTTTTAATAATTTCAATTTTTAATAGAGAATACAATTTGACTAAATCAATAGGTTAACATTTAGAAATTAAAATGCTCAAATTCACTGTAGGAAAATGCACAATGGTGGCTTGATGTTAACACACACAAAATGCTAAGAGGGAAAAATGAATTTGCATGTAAATAGATTCAGAATCCAGGTCAGAAATCCGCAATAGTCAGTGTGATTGATGAGGTCTCCAGCTGTCTATATAAAGAGTATATATACACAGCTGGGACGATTCCTACAATGCAATCACTGTGCTAATCCTAGGGTTTGTGGGATTCTGTGCTAAAGACTTTATGGCATGAACCTGCTCAGTGTTTTTTTTAAATTATTTTATTTATCATTATTATTAAAGCATGACTTAGACTTTCTCATGACCTGACACAACAGACTTATAGAACAAAAAGTGTACAAGGGATCTACTGATACGATCAATGTCTGGGACCAAGTATTGCCACAAATATGCAAATGTCACGCTAACTTAGTGAGAAAACCTAATTTACAGGTTCCTGGGATTTGATAAGAACATCATGGATGATCACTAGGGGGCCCTCCTCCTTTTGACTGTGCAGTTATAGATTATTTCCTATATAAATACTTACAAACTAGTCCTCATAGGGAACCAACAGTCCAGGATCTAGATGTATCCCAGTCCTTTGCAAGTGTTCATACTGGCAAAACCTGCACTACAGGTGCAAAGGCATATCCAGAACACAGTCCAAGGAGGGGGATTATTTTACATTATTGTACATGTACATTATTACAACATTTTGTAAGGGCAGGCACAAATGCTCTGAAATAATATTTACTACTGTTGGACAAAATAGTAATTTTGATTGTTGGATTTGTAGGCTGTCCATTTCAATTTAGAAAGAAATGACCAGCAGGTGGCAAAAACTAGCGGTCAAACGTGACTGCATCAAGCAGTTAAATGTTCCCTAGTGGATATGAAGGGTATTTTATGTGCACTGCAAATATTCTTATAAATGTCAGGTGAAAAGTCTGGTGGCCTGCCAAGATGCTGGGCCATTTTTAAAAATGTATTTTAACCCCTTCAGGACAGAGTCAATAGAACATGTTCTGATCAAAACAAAATGTAAACAAAACCTGGAATTTGCGCTATATGTCTGTTCAACCGTAATTAACCTCTTTCATATAAAGTGCACCAACACTTATATCATTTCATTTAATTCAGGAGAAACAGGGCTTTAATTTCTCATGAACTATTCATATATGAAACATAATTTATTATGAATAAATTTAATAAAAACTGTGAAATTAAGATTTAAAAAAATAAATTGTAGTTCTGCCTGACATTTTAGCTGTAAATGTCATAATACTGTTCGCTTTTACTGCAATAAAATGCACATATTTGTATTCAGCAATGTCTCATGAGAAAAACAGTACCCCCCATTAGCAGGTTTTATGGTGTTTTGGAAAGTTACAGGGTCAAATATAGCACATTCCATTTTGCATTTTTTTCACATTAAAATTTGTCAGATTAGTAATGTTACCGCACGGTAGCCCAGGAATGAGAATTACCCCCATGATGGCATACCATTTGCAAAAGTACACAACCCAAGGTATTGCATGTGGGTTATGTCCAGTTTTTTTTAGTAGTCACTTAGTCACAAACACTGGCCAAAGTTAGCGTTCATATTTAATTTTGTGTGAAAAAAGCAAAAAACTAATATTTGGCCAGTGTTTGCGACTAAGTGGCTACTATAAATGACTGGACATACCCCATTTGCAATACCTTGGGTTGTCTACGTTTGCAAATGGTATGCAAAGATGTGGGTAATTCTCATTCCTGGGCTACCATACGGTCTCAAAGGCAACATTACCAAACTGGCAAATTTCAATGTGAAAACAATGAAATGCAAGCCTTATTTTTGACTCTCTAACTGTCCAAAACACCATACAAACCTGTACATGGGGGGGAACTGTTATACTTGGGAAACTTCACTGAACACAAACAAAAGTGTTTCAAAACAGTAAAACATATTACAACAATTTAAGGCATGATTTAGAAGACCGTTTTAGGGATGTAATCAGCTTAGAGGCTAGGAAGGCAGGTAGCAAGAAGCAGCCCAAAATTATTACATTAAAGCAAGTTTTAAAAGTACCTTCATTCCCATCCCTTGGTCATCTTAGGCCAAAGCCTGGTCCCTTCTTTTTTATACATAACTGGTTCTCAGGACATATCATCCCAAACAATATTTTTGGTGTCCTCCTCATTAGCATGGTATGCCCTGTCCTGGTCTGGACTGTGCTGCCACTTGCTAAATAGATAAAATAGAAAATGACTAATCTTAGGGGGGGGGGGGAGTTCTTGGAGATTTGTAATGTTTATTCAGTGGTATAATTTCCAGAGAAGTGGCTGTTCTTCTTTTAAAATAGAAAAAGGCAACATTCATTAATTGTATTGATGTTGATCTACAGCAAATTACCTTTACTGAAAAGAAAATAGTTGTATGAACTATTTCTCCATGGATGAGGGCGGGGCTTGCTACCCGACACGAGCGGAGGCCATTTTCCACAGCTCCCAAGCCCTGCGGATAAAATCCATTAAAATTAGCCTTCCTCTGACCCATCCTACCTCGCCACACGCACTATCGGCATCAGCACAACGAGCCACGTCTCCCGATGCCTTTTTTCCAACCGCAGCGGCAGCAGAAACGGAGACGCAAAATCGGGGCCTACTACACCCCAACGAGCCTGGGCCTCGAGGACCTGTTGCGTGGATACCTGGCCGAGCACACAGACACCTCCTGCACCCCGGACCCATCCACAGCTCTGACTCATATGCCGGCAATGGGACGCAGATCACAAAGGCCACAAGGTACGGCTGGGGGCAGGGATATTGGGACTATGCTCCAAAAGCCTACCCAGCCCAAACCCAAAACAGCGGCAGAAACGCTGGAGGCTACCCAGGCACCTACCACACCCCAACAACGGCAAGAACCGCCGGAGCCCCCACAGACCCCCAAAACAGGAGCACAGGGGCCAGAACTTACTGGGCAGCACCAAAATCAGCAGCCGCATACCCGGGCTCCACAAGGCCCTGACTCCCAGGGACACCCATGGGCAATACAGCCTGAAAGGGTACACAATCCACCACAAACCGGACCTGACGAACAAGGGCACTTACAAGCACCACTACAGCCACTGTTGGAGTCTCCGGATGACTCTGCACCAACCACTAAACGTGACTTAAAGCTTCTTCTGGCAGACATCCATAAGCTCCTAGCAGCTGACTCAGCCCTTCTGAGGACCGAACTGCGCACGGTCACGGAAAAGGTGTACACCACGGAGGCAGAAGTAGTGATGGTACATGCTCACATAAACACGATGGAAGACACCATCAAACAAATCCAACAACAACAAACGTACCTGTCACTCAAAATGTCAACCATGGAAGATCGACAACGCCGCTCACACATAAAAATCAGGGGCATCCCTGCAGAGATATCAGCCGAAGAGCTGCCGCATTACACCAGACGCCTACTAGCTACAGTACTCCCACACACGGCAGTGAAGAAAATGATCATAGATGGGGTATACCGCTTGCCTACCCCTCCCCACCTAAAGACCCCAACGGCCAGAGACGTCATCCTCAGATGTGTCACAGTACAAGATAAACTACACATAATGGCTGGGCTGAAAGGCAAGACACCGCTGCTGTTTGAGAACTCTTCCCTGACGTTCTTCCAGGACCTATCAAAGGCCACCCTCATGTGGCGAAAATCGTATGGACCGCTCACCACACAACTCCGAGCAGCGGGAATTGCATACAAATGGGGCACTAACGGGACTCTGGAGGTATCCCAAGAAGGCACTACCCATGTCCTAACCTCCGTGGAAGAAGCACCTAATCTCCTAACCGCTTTGAAACTACCCAACCCGATGCTTCCACCACGAAAAAGCCCGCAACTGGAAGTCCAGGATCCCAGGAACAACGCCCAGTCGGAACCGAGACCCAGCGGGTCACAACACCCTGTACCATGACTGAAGTGGACTGACACCGCAGGCTTTGCCACCAGGAATGGTGCACACATATTTTGATTTCATTCCGTGACTTTATTTACGTTTTATACTATTCATGTTTTATACTATTTACTACTTACGTTTTACAATATTTACTATTTAGCCTCCGCTAACAATTCCCAAACACTACAGGCCATTGCCACACCCACCCTCTCTACGCCACTGAGAGCCAACATATCACACGTCCAACCACAGAGCGCCTGACAAATCACCCCCCCCCCCCGCAGCCCCCTTGGTTAGGGGTAATCAACCCAAAGCACGCTATCTACGACAAACAGCTCACCTCCACTAACGCATGTAGACACCTATACTCAGCACAACACAGCGAGTCCGACCATGAAACATGGAATTGACGCAACCTTGCTACTACATGACTCGAAAACCTACTCAATCTTCACATAGGGTCCCATCACCACCAGACCTACTCTAGACAGGAGCTACTGATTGAAAGCAAAGTCCTATCCCAACACAAGAACGCACAAAACATCATAACACCTAAATAATGAATACTGTTTTGTTTTAACATGTTACTGTTGTTTAAAATTATTGCTATTGCTTGACCCAAAACGGTGCAAACTATGAACGGTACCGAACCTCAACTTTTTAACAATCTGTACAATCTAAATGTTGCACCAAAAATGAAAAATAAAGAATTTAAAAAAAACTATTTCTCCATGGAGACTGAATATTTTTGAATGGCAGAATTCAGTTTTGCTCGGATACAAAAAAAAGGAAAATAATCGAGGCTAAAACATGTTACATTATTGCCATGGAAACACGCGTAAATGGTAACATGATGTACAGGTGACAATGAACTTTACTGCTAATGTTCAAGCCTTGTTGCAGATGATTTTAAAATGAATTTGTACAGAGAATGTAAATGCTACTTTTTTTTTTTTCTTTCAGATTTTGATACCATTTTATTTAATTTATGTATACATACACTCTCTCTCTCTCTCTCTCTCTCTCTCTCTCTCTCTCTCTCTCTCTCTCAAATATAAAAAAAGAGAATTGTGAATAAAATAAAAAAACAGTCAAATGTCAGATTGAAAAGGGGACTGAATCTGTCCACTAAGTCTTTATAAGGACTTGATTAGAATAGAGCCAAATGAGATAGAGATATATATATATATTCTCCTAAATGGTTAGTTGTGATCAGCAAAAATAATGCTTAGCGGTATTCGGCTCTATTGGGCAATTCCCAGCCAGGACAATCTCCAGAGATTTGAATTTTATTTGTACATTGATAGTAGTTACTATGTATATAATATAGTGTCTATAAGGTTGTGACAATTAGATACTGTAGCAGAGGCTTGCCATATGTCATTTGGTACGTTAATCTGCTACAGTGTGCTTAATGATATCTGCTTCACATTAACCTCAGAGAATTTAATTTGTTGCACATTTATAAATAGTTTGTCTACTGTATTAATTCTCACTATGATAATCATAGCAGTATAATTAAGGCTGATGTTATTAAAATACAATGATTTAAAGGACCACTATAGGCACCCAGACCACTTCAGCTTAATGAAGTGGTCTGGGTGCCAGGTCCATCTAGGATTAACCCTTTCTGCTGTAAACATAGCAGTTTCAGAGAAACTGCTATGTTTACTTTAGGGTTAATCCAGTCTCTAGTGGCTGTCTCATTGACAGCCGCTAGAGGCACTTCCGCGCTTCTCACTGTGAAAATCACAGTGAGAAGACGCCAGCATCCATAGGAAAGCATTGAGAAATGCTTTCCTATGGGCTGGCTGACTGCGCGCGCGGCTCTTGCCGCGCATGCGCATTCAGCCGATGACTGGGAAAGGAGGAGGAGAGTCTCCAGCGCAGAGGGGGCCCGGCGCTGGAGAAAGGCAAATCTTTAACCCCTTTGCTCCCCCTTCAGCCCGGCGGGAGGGGGCCCACGAGGGTGGGGGCACCCTCAGGGCACTGTAGTGCCAGGAAAACGAGTATGTTTTCCTGGCACTATAGTGGTCCTTTAACATCTTATGGATAAAGGTAACTGCTTGTCTGTAAAGTGTACGATCTCTTTGCACGCCGGGCAATGCCGATCATTAGCAAAACTAAGCGTGGAATATAGAAGAGAGAAGTGAGTATGATGGTGATAGCAAGAAGGGTCGTAGGGCTAAATATAATTTTCCCTATTTTGCCTTCGAGGGCACCCCTTATCCCCAGTAAAAATCTCACCCTGCTAGTGAAACACCACCTCCCCCAATCTAATGATAAGTATTATAAGCATCAGTAACAATCTTTAGACACTTATACGAAAAAGTTCAGACTGATTCTATGTTTGTAGGTGGAGCTTAATGGTGTGTCCGTGGTAACATTGAATTGCCCTTGTTACCCTAACGCGCGTGTCGCTTGTCAGCTCATCAGAGGGGAACCGGGCGCTAAATTTAGTGCCCGGTCCCCCTCTGATGAGCTGACAAGCAAAACTGGTGAGAGTGTCCCTTTCCGCTTTATCCTGCTACATTGTAGGGTCACGACTGTTTATAGTGGCCGTCTTCCAGACAGTCATTTCAAACACTTACTGCAGTTTCTCAGAATTTTAATTGGATACTATAGGCACCAAAACAACTTTAGCTTAAAGGGACTCTCCAGTGCCAGGAAAACAAACTTTTTTTTCCTGGCACTGCAGGTCCCCGGTCCCTCCCACCCCATATCCCAGGTTGCTCAAGGGGATTAAACCCCTTCAGTGACTTACCGGAGTCCAGCTCCTCCCTCGCAGACGTCATCCGGCGGGGGAGACCGATTGCTCATGCGCGGCCGCCGGCGGGGTAAGCCTAATGCGCATGCGCGGCAATGCTTTCAATGCTTCCCTATGGGGATTTTAGCAATGCTGGAGGTCCTCACATAGCGTGAGGACGTCCAGCGACGCTATAGCACAGAAAATCTGTGCTAGAAACCCCGAAAGTGCCTTCTATTGACTGTCTAGTAGACAGTGACTGGAGGAGGAGATAACCCTGCAATGTAAATATTTCAGTTTATGAAAACTGCAATATTTACAGTTGCAGGATTAAGGGTTGTGGGAGTTGACACCCAGACCACTCCAATGGGCAGAAGTGGTCTAGGTGCCTGGCGTGTCCCTTTAATGAAGCATGTTTTGGTGTATATATCATACCCATAGGGTACCCTTGCTCAGTTCTCTGCCATTTAAATGCATTATATCTAAACATTTATTTTAGCCTTGTGTTTTTCACATATGAGGGAATTACAATTCTAAGCTCTATAGTTTTGTGGAAAAGCAAGACCAGAGAGATTGCCACAGACTAGTGTGTGTGGCAGAACTTCCTCTTATTTCTGTGATATTTTCTAATTAATATATATGCTGTTTCCTTCATGTACTCAAGCATCCTATCCCAGACCGCTCCGCAAAAAGTGACTCGCATCATGAAATACTTTCAGGAGTTGAGGGTTACAAATTGACCTCTCTGGCTGTTGCTATGTTCAGCTTACTCTAACTGTTGCTAAGGCTTTGCAGCCTAGAGGGGAAATGAACATCACCATGCTTATATGAGCTTTTCAGTGTTGCAACTGAAAGAGCAAATGCAATAAAAGCATATGAGATAGAATATTAACAGTGAGGCAGAATTTAATGTAATTTTTTTTTTCTCCCCTTCAGGACTGGTGTAGCAGTTTTTTTGTTCTCATGACAGTTTGCCTCGTAGTTAAAGATATTTTGGGCCCCATAACTTTGTCAGAACGATAAGTCAGGTCCCTGGCACCTGAACGGGTTAAATCCCAAAGTCGGCAAGCTGCTGTTCGATCGGTCGCTTTGCCCCTGCATTAACCCCTTAATTATACAGACAATTAACCAAGTTCTGAACCAAAACAAAACCTAGAATTTAAGCTCCTTGTTCAGCCATAATTTTACTGCTTTTATGTTAAGTGCACCAACATATATGAAACATAATTTAATATGAATAAAATCTAAAAAAGAAAAGTGTCTGACATGAAGAAATTTTATTTTCCAAGTTTTGCATGGCATTTTATCTGTGAATGTCGTGTGTTTGAATGCAGTAAAAGCTAACAGTATTCTTATTTGTATGCTGAGTAGCTCCCCTGTACATGTTTTAATGGGTTTTGGAAAGTTACAGGGCCCAATAAAGAGCTTGTCTGTTTCAGTTTTTACACAGAGAAATTGCCAGATTGGTGTGCTGGGCCTTTGTTACCTTTGAGACCCTTTAGCCTCCCAAGAATGAAAATTACCCCGTCATGAGTTAAAATGTACAAAAGCAGCCAACACAGGATGTTCAAAATCTGGTATGTCCAGTCTTTTATTTTATTTTTTTGGCACAACATTCCCTCCCCCCCCCCCAATTGTACAGGGTTTTATGGGTTTACATGGTCAAATATAAGGCTTTCCTATTTCAGTTTTTACACATTGAAATTTGCCAGGTTGGAATGCTGGGCCTATGTTGCCTTTAAACTGTAAGGCAGCCCTAAAATGTGAATTGCGTCTATCATGCCATATAATAGTGTGCCATATATTAGGGTATTTTTTTTTTTTTTAATTATTCGACTAATACATCGTACCTCACCCCCTTTCCTACTTCCACCAAAAGAAAACCCTACGCCAAAACCTAAAATTAAAATTAATGGCACCTTTCCAGTGTAAATATTTAAAGCATTTAGAAATTGGACAGTTTACCATGGAGGTCTGCCATGTGCCATCATCCTCTTCAGCTGAAAGCCCCTTGCACCGAGCAGAGCCAAGTGTTGCATGGAAGTGCTCCTTGGCTGAGAGCGCTCTATTAATACACTCAGCTAATACAGCTCAGTGAAGCTAGTTAGAAAATCTTTGCAGGAGTTTCTGACTACATAGGACTAGACAACACTCTCCCATGGCACTCCAAGTAAGTTGCCAAAATGATTTGACGACTTACAGTGAGATGGCACCAAAGCACTCCTGGCACCATAACCACTTATGACTTTAGTGCTTATGATGCTTGGAAGGTTCCCAAGGTGAATCAAATAGGGCTGTAACAACTGAAGCAAAAAGATGTGAATAAACAATGATGTGACTTTTTGAGATTTCTTTACAAATGTTATGGATTATTTACCATCAGCCACATTGTTCCTGTAGTGATAAGAAAAATCTGTATTACGAACACTATAGTATTCCATTAACAGTATTCCTAACGGTATTGATTCAGAGGCCCCTCCAGATTCAAATAAAAGCTAGACTATCCCTCCCCCCCACCACCACGCCTAGATAGTCCCTGCAGCCTATCGCGACATCACCCTGACACTTCTGAATAGCCAGTCCCAAGCTGTGCATAGAAAGGCATTGGGTATGAAAAGTGCCTGTTCACCCAGCGTTGCACTCATTCTCTGAAATGGAAGTTAACTGTGAGTACAGAGTTTGACTCTACAATGCAAGCATTCTCATCGCTACTAAACAGCAATGCTTCACATTGCAGGGTTAAATATATAAAAAAAAAAAAAACAGAAAACATTACACTAAATCACTTCATTGAGGATATTTGTTACAAACCAGGGTGACAGTACCTACACTCGCTCACAATGAACACCAATTGCATTATGTGATAAAACACATTTTCATATCAATATCCCCAGATCTAGAGGAATAGAGAGAGAGAGAGGAAATTGAATAAAATAATCTGAACTATGTATTTTTATGCTGAGAATATCTTATGGAGTATAAGACATGTCTTATCCATGACCTTCATGATGTCCCATAGAAACCATTCTAGTAGACATGACTGGCATAACTGACATATTTTGATGAGGCATCTGGTGACCCCTGCACTATTCCAAGCTTGATGAAAGTGATGTGTATAAACCCCATTAACTTTTACAGGAATGGGATGATTTTATAGCTGTGAGCTATTGGAAGATTGCAGTACAGAAAGTCTCTTTTCACCAAGGTTCAGGATATTCTCTGTAAGCATTTTTCATTAAAAAAAAAAAAATAAAAAAAATTCAAAGAAATGCTAGGTGATAAACTCTCATGGGCACGATTTCCATTATTTCTCGAAGTAAAATAGTTCATTGTTATGGATCTACCTTCAATCAAAAAGCAACTGTGTTTTTTATAATTACATTGTTTGTTTTATGTGTAACAATGTATCTATAATTATATTGTACATGTCTCACATTATGTTTTGTATATGCTCTACACGGCCAATTTAAACAAGTTAATTGTCAATAATTCCTTTCTGGTAAAATAGTAAACAAATAATGGTACATGTGCCCATTGTATACCATTGAATTGTTTAAAGTTTGATAATTATGTTGATTATTCAAAAAGCCATTATTTCACTGGAGATTGTTAACTTGTTTTCTATGTATTTAACCACTTAGTGACCAGACCGGATTTCAATTTTCTTACCGTTAAGGACCAGGGCTCTTTTTGCATTTCTGTGGCGTTTGTGTTTACCTGTAATTTTTCTCTTACTCATTTACTGTACCCACCCATATTATATACTGTTTTTCTCACATTATTTTCATCATATCATATAATTTACTATAAAAAAATTGTAAAATATGATGGGAAAAAAAGAAAAAAAAACCTTTTTCTTACTTTAAGCCCCAAAATCTGTTGTGCATCTACAACCACCAAAAAAACAACCCGTGATAAATAGTTTCTAAATTTTGTCCCCAGTTTAGAAATACCCAATGTTAACATGTTCTTAGCTTTTTTTTTTTGCAAGTTGTAGGGCTATAAGTACAAGTAGCACTTTGCTATTTCCAAACCATTTCCCCCCCCAAAATGAACGCAAGTTACATTGTAACACTGATATCTGTCAGGAATCCCTGAATACCCCTTCACATGTATATATTTTTTAAAGAAGACAACCTAAACCATTTTGGACATTTTTCAAGCCAAGCCAATGTAATTTACCCCCATCAAATCATATATTTTTGAAAGTAGACACCCTAGGGTATTTCAAATGGTGGTGTTTTAACACTTTCCATGCACTAATTCTACCACCAGTCTCTGTCAAACTTGTGGGTAGTCATTTTTTTGTTTTTTTTCCCACACACATTCTACTTTAGGCATGGCTTCTCAGCTCCTGTAGGTGTTACTGCTGAAGAACACCCCAATATGTATTCAGCAACATCTCCCGAGTACAGTGATACCACCTATGCATAGGTTTGTTGGGTTGTTTGGGGGGTGCAATGCTAAACTTCTGACGTGGTTTTCAAATTTGACATATCTTCTTTGCCTATCTTCTTTTTGGGTGCCTTTTTACAGATCCCAATTTATTTTCTTGCCATGAGCGTGCATATATTTGAAAAGTTGACACCCCACGGTATTGTATATGGAGTGTTTTGATGCCTTTGATGCAATCGTTATAGTCAAAAAATTTGAGAAAATGTTTGGTAACTTTTTACAATTTCATTTTTACACACACATTTGTGAGTGATTTAGTGGAGCCTGTTATTGTAAGAAAACAATCCAAGTTATTTTCTGCAAGGACTCCTGAGTGCAACCATGCCCCCCATGCATAGGTTTGCCAGGATTTTGGGAAGGTTTAGTTACAATTGTATGACTTGTAATTTCAGTTGAAATTGAGAGTATTTCTTCTAATAGGCCTATCTTTAGTTTGGGTCTTATCACATACCCCAGTTTTATTTATTGCCATTAAAGTGTATATATTTGAAACGTAGACACCTGTATTGTTTATGGAGTGCTTTGATGCAACCATTTTGAGCCCCAAAAATTGGAGAAAGTGTGTGGTGGTAATTTTTCAATTTTAGTTTTTACACACACATTGCTTTTTGACTGTGATTTAGGAGAGCCTGTTATTGCAAGAAAACACACCAGGTTGTTTTCTGCAAGGCTTCTGGAGTACATACATAGGGTAAACGTAACAAAAAAAACATACTGAACGGCAAATGTGAAAAAAATAAATAAAAATTAAATATGGACTAGTGTGTGGTATCGTTTGAAGCAGTCCCCAATGCAGAGTCCAGGCTGTCCAGGGCAATCAGGACAGTAATATAAGGTATCTTTTCTCTGCCCCTTCTTAAAACAGACTCTGAATCTTTTTTGGGGATTCTGCTTTGCCGCAGTAGGGGGGATTTAAAAAATAAAATATGTAGCCGCAACTCTGCTCTCTCCCATCACCACCTGGGGAGCAGGTGCTTCACGGTACAAAATCCCCAAAATGATCTGGAGCTGAAACTGTAAAAAAAAACAAAACTCGGTTGCATTCCGGGGTTTGCTTTTTTGAACAACAAAAAAGCATTGTGGGTTGCAATCTGCATTAAGTAGATAGCAATCTTTTTGTACCTGCCCCTTGTCTTCTGTATTATTAGGTAAGGCTGCAGCAGCTGATTTGCCAGATCAACCCCACCCATATGCCGATTATAGGCATTTATGCACACTGGCTTCCTTGTGCTCTCAGCTCTGCCACGTACAGAGACCTCCACAGTCCTCTCAGTGTGGATGGTGGTAAGAAGGTACACATCCTTCTTGTCTCTCATTAACTGCCAACAGCTCTTATTGGCGCAGAGCTGAGGTCTCACCCCTTCGTAGCCGGGTGCATGCAAGTTGTCCTGAGAAACCTGCGCGGTACTTTTTTATTGTACCGCAAGCTACTGTATCAAAACAATATAGTAACTTGAACAAAGGGACACTTGTATAAAAATGGTCTGTATACAACTTGTACCCTTTGTTCATCAGGGGGAATATCATCAGACAAACTTGACACTTATTCACATATGTTCTGGTGAACCTGGAGGGTCAAGTTGGCTATCCTTTCCCTTGTACACCCAGAAGGCTTGAGTATACCCAGTCTTGCTATCACAGAGCTTATACACCTTTACACAATACCTGGAGTGCTTGGAAGGAATATACTGCTTGAATCCCAGCCTTCCCTTATACTTCATCAGGGATTCATCCACGCATATATTCCTTCCAGGTGTATAAGCCTCTGCAAACCTGGCAGTGAAGTAGGTAATCAGGTGGCGGATTTTATACAGCCTGTCAAACTGGGGATGCTCCCTAGGGGGGCACAGGCTGTTGCCGCTGAAGTGCATGAAATGTAGAATCATTTCATACCTCTTCCTCGACATACATTGGGAGTAAATGGGGGTAGAGCAGGAGTGGATTGAGGACTTCTTTATGATGCCCATCAGCATAGTCAATGCCCAGAATATTTTCAATTCTGGCACATCGATGGGGCCCATTGCTGCTTTGCCAAAAAAAGAGTCAGACTTTGCAGCACGGAACTGATGGGCATATAAATTCCTCCTCAGCGCTATATGACCTCTGTGACATGATCACAATCACATTATTTAGTGATCTGTCACAAAAAAATAAAATAAATTAACCCCTAAAAAAATACACAGACAGCAAAATAAGTGCTGCTGTGCAAGAGCCGGTGATCTATACAGTGATCACTGGCAGGATACTTATTTAATAGACCATAAGCTAGAAAAGACAATGGTGAGATGTTCCTTGTATGAATGTATCACCGGGAGATGTCTAGGAATGCTTCTCGATTTGTTTGCTATTGTTTCCTAGAACAAGTCAAGGAATGATGTAGAAATAGGGGAAAAACTAATTAGGTTCATGGATAAAGCTTTTGCAATGAAGTTTGTTTTAGTAGGCAGGTGATAAGTTATTTCTGCCTCTGAAATATTGACTAGCTTTAACATTTCTACAGAAATGTATTCATCTCGTTCCTGTTGACCAGTAATTTGGAAATGAACATCGTGCTATGGATTGATTCAGGTGTGATGTTTTATGAATTTCTGTTTAGAAAATGAAGCTGCCAAAACAAACCTCAGTGAGTCATGCAATATTAATAAGGCCAATGCACTATCCACTGGATATTAATAATAAGAGAGGTTATGTCGTACATGACATGGAAAAAATATATAACTTTTTAGTGAACAAAAAACATCAAAAACCTGAAATATAAAGTGTATTTAAAAAATAAAATAAATTAATTTAGACTCAACTGTTTTCAACCAATGCCCAGTGACCAGTCTAAGCCATCATTATCTGGTCCACGAAAGCTTCACTCTGTAATGGAATGTCCCACTCATATATCTTTAGGAGTACTCTTCATAGCTGATGATTGTAAGTAAGCAAGAGCAATCTCTTTAAGGACTAGATTGTGACAATGGCGTTCCTTAAGGAATTAATTTCTGGCACTCTTAATCTGTGCACTGCTAGAAACATGAGTTAATTCTGTCTCTTTTTAATGAGACCTACTATCCAGCTGTTGACTGCCTGTAGATACATTATATCGGTATAACCGTTCTGCATCACTAATTACCGCTCGCTTCTGAAGATCTAAACGTTCAGCTGCTCCTGGTTTATTTATCTATATTCTTAGAATAAATGGTCCTTTAGGTAAAGAATAATGCAAATACTGCATGGAAGAGCGCTATTAATAAGGAATTGTGACATGATAAAATTGTTAATCCTTTTGGACAGTAGGGAAGGTGTATAATGGTATTGAAATGTAGTGGAAGCTCAACAAAATGAGTGTCTGTACATGAATACAAAGTGATAACCACCAAGCAGGGAACTAACTTGGTTATATCTTACATGTATAAAAGGCAGTGGTTTTTATTCACTAATTCAGAAATGGAGAATTGACAACACAGGAGCAAATTATAGTTGAACTGGAAATATTCTACAGCTCGGCTATTTTGACATAAGGGTTGCAATTTTCTTGTCATCGCTTTATAATTTCATCTGGCAGTAGATGCTAATGTATAAAATAGTTGCAAAAATGTACCATGGTTTTTAGATAGATATATATATATATATATATATACACACACACACACACACACACACCTTCCCTAACTCTATGACTGAACACTAAAATGACAATTGTGTGCACAAAGAATGGTTGTTCCAAATGCAGAGTACGTGTAGCCAATTTATCTTGTTTCTATTGCCATTTCTTTGCTTGTTCCAATTATCAGACCTGCGTTAATCCTTACTGGAAGTCCTAACGATGTCTCCGGATGTGGGCATGATCAGTCATTGAAAGCTCTGCACAGTATGGCGGATGAACTGTCATCATACAACGTAATGAATATGTAGCGTTTTTTTGATCATGCAATTTAGCATCCACATTTTTTTTTTTTCCCCTATTCAGCGAGCTATCATTGTGTCTGGTTTTCAATTTGCTTCCAGCTGCATGAGCCAATATACAATGAATTCCTGAGGACGTACCACATGTCTGCAGAGTGTTTCATTGGTGTTACAGTTCCATTACCCCTCTCAAGCTGTGTCATTTATGTAACGTGCTTCCACAGCCAATTCTATTATAAACTATTTAATGCTTTGTGTGCCGAAGGGCTGTTCAACAGATTGCATTGTTTATTCCACTGTCATAGAGTTAAATAATAAAATCTGCTTGGATTTGAATCTGCAGTTTCGTTGTGCTTTAAGTTGTCTGTAAGAATTCTGCGTGACCTTACATTATAGTTTAAATGTTCTAATACTACAGCATGCCAATAAAATGGCCTGGCCATCTGACACTAGATCCCACCCCTCCCTACATTTTATGTTCCCCTCCTTTCATGTCTTTTTATTTTATGTAAATAATTAACATTATTTACATAAAATAACTATTTGTACAACTGATGTGAACATTTTAAAATAAATGTAAATATGAAATACACACTCATTTGAAAATATAATGTTGCATCCGCATATTGGAAGCCAAATCAAATGCCTTCCTATTTCACTATACACAGTGACTTTGTCTGTAGCTGCGAATTGGTGTTTTAGATCCAGATGTGTGCTTCTAGTCAAAGAGAACGGTCTAAAATGGCACACTGTTGTCTAGAGAGACTCTGCAGAAAAGCAAGCAGGAAATTTA
Organism: Pelobates cultripes; assembly: GCA_933207985.1. Taxonomy (NCBI): domain Eukaryota; kingdom Metazoa; phylum Chordata; class Amphibia; order Anura; family Pelobatidae; genus Pelobates; species Pelobates cultripes. Next base: position 81,099,238 of record OW240922.1, read on the forward strand.
AGATTATGCCGTAAGTGCTCATTTGCATATATTTCATGGCATTCTGGGTGTTTAGTGGAAACCGTTATTTGGAGCTGCAACATTTTGGGATGATACTGCAATCTGAAATAGATCTAGTGCGACATTCGCTTCTACATTGACATAGCCCAACATGATCAATTGTAGCAGCCAATTAATATTTTCATGTCGGCCAGTTTGAGAGGAGAGAGGCGTTTTTTGCTTTGTTGAATTTAATAAGGGAAATGCGCAAAATTCAAAGCGTGAAGACGTCACCAGACAGAAAAATAGAATGTTCTTCTCACTGATTTAAACGGTTTCCATGGTGATTGCACCACGTAATGAACTTTTAAAGTATTTGAACTATGACCATATTTTCTGTTGGCAACAGACAGGGATTTTAATGATCGCTGTTAGCATCGGTAAAAGAAACACAAATGTCAGGTAACCTGTACGCATAGGTGATTATTCAGAGATATGCATGAAGCTGAAGCTACTACTGCGTCATCGCTGTGCTTATCAATAGTGCTCCTATAAATAGATTACAATGAAATGCAAATGGCATGGCAGGTGCGACGGAATGACTTGTGTCCAAATTATGAAGCAGAGCACTGGAACAACTGGTAACCTGTTATGATCCAGAATTCACACACAAGCAGTTTATTTATTGTTAGCGTACACTTACCAGCCCCACTTACAAAAATGACCATGCGTGGGTCTGTTTTTATAAGAATAGTATTGCTAGTAGGATGCATTGGTAGGGGAGTGTGAAAACTGAGATGTGGGTGTTAGCAATTTCACACAAGAAAAGTGTCTGCATGTCAGCTGAATCCTGCATTTCCAATTGTTTCATTTGGTTTTTGTTTGTTTGGTTGGATTGGGGGTGGGTAAGGGATAAGTGTAGCCAGCATGTAGGAGTGCGCTCATCATAGGTCTGTTTGTATCTGGGCCAAAGAAAAGTAGATCAGAGAAAAACAATGACCAAGTTTAGCTGGCTCAAAGAAAAGCAGCTTTCACTAATCACTGTGACTGCTCGGATTTATAGTGCAACAAAATCAAAATATAAACAGGGTGTTTATATTGGCTGATACTAAAGCCTCACAAAAAAACCAAAAAACAAAAACCATTTACCCCAAAAGACACAGGAAAGCAAAAACCACTTTGTTTGGGGAAAAAAGTTAAATAAAAAAAAATATGAAATAAGTGTGTGTGTGTGTGTGTGTACATATATATGTATGTGTATATATTATCTATAATATCTATTTGGTAATTTCTGTACTTTATTTTGGATTTAAAGGAAGAGTGCCAGAGTTTGCTTTCTTATATATATATATATATATATATATATATATATATATATATATATATATATATATATATATATATATATATATATATATATATATATATATGTATGTATGTATGTGTATATATTATCTATCTATATAAATATATATATCTTTAGCTAGCTATTGCATAGTGAAAATTCAGCCCTTGTGATTAGAAATTCACCTCTGGGGAGTGTGCATGGTCCCTCAAGCTTGCAGTAAGTGTTAGACCTGTCTAGGATGTTCTTTTAGATAACCATTTTAGCTCAGAGGAGATATGCAATGCTGAACTGTTACTGGAAGGGTTAAAATGAGCCTGTCACCCAGAATCAATATGATATTGGTTCACTGAACATCACAAGCAGTCTATACCTACTGTGCTAACAAATGCATGGATTGTGAGATGTCACTTCTGTCCTCCTCCGATGCACACATTCTCTAGAGGTTGGGCTTAGTGTGCAGAAAAAGTGTGCGTAAAATATAAAGGCGAGAGAAACAGTGGATGCTGGAGATGAATAAACTTAGTGGATTGATGTATCTGCACAAACTCCCTGAACTTGGCACTGAGACTTAACACAGCATGAGCACAGTATGGATGTTATATGGTCTAGGCACTGTTAATGCATAATGTATGTTTCTGTCTATGCTAGATGTTCTTTATGCAGCTGTACCAAATTTTTGTATGCTGGATACGTTCCATAAACTAATCCTTGTTTATCATGAAATGAAAGATTTTTATAAGGTTTTATTTTCAATCTAATTAAAAATACAAAATTAGTGATTTTTATTTTCTGGAAAATATTGGCATAATAAGGTGAATATTCTGGAGCAGTATTATCCCAGCCCCCCATTTCTCATTGCTAAGCCGATCTATATTGAACCAAAATACAGCATACCTTCACACACTTAACTATTTTGCCATCATATTGACTGTGGCATCTATGTATGCAATATGGTACAAACACAATGGTACCAGTAGATCGGTACTAACCTCATCAGTATGAGGGCAGTCTCAAAAAACTGTAACTGTTCAAAGAACATGTAGTTGTGCATATGAGCAATCCTTGCCCCCACTTTGAAGGTGTAGACTATTTGGAATAAAGTATTATTATATAAAATGTTTTTTACCTAAAAATTCAACATATCCATTTTTACTGGTCCAGGTATTGTGAGTTAGATGGGTGTTGGTCCATTATTGGCATATGGGGATTTGGACATCCCCCAGCATATATTAACCAACATGGTGACAAAGAACTTCTCATCTTATTGTACAGTGCTCCGGTATTTGTTGGTGCTTAATAAATAATCTAATCCCCTGGTCTTTATTTTAGGTGCTAGGCGACTTCTTGTCCACTGTTATGTTAATCTCCCATCTCACAGCACCACAGTTGAAAGAAACAGAAGAAGCACTGTGTACATTCTGCTTAGTTATTAAAGGGATACTGTCACGAACGTGGGCTATTGGCCCAGCCGAGACAGTGGGGGTTAATGACACCAGACCACTGGTTACCTGTTGCTAGTCCCAGCAACCACTAAATTAACCCCTGCAATCCCTTCTACACGAGCACCCTAGTACACACTTTACTGCCACCACCAAGACTTTATATCCGGGCGTCTTAGGTTATCCCACACACAGTAGAATTATAGTATCACAACCGTACTTTAGGGATCAGACATATATGATTAACCCTTTTGCTAACGTGTTTATCTGAGCTTTCCTCAGAAGAGTGAGCTCATTGAGAACGAAGACTCAAGCTGATTAAGTAAACTTTTAATATGACAAAAAAATAAAAATTACATACAGAAACACAGATAACAAGTTGCAAAACAGTCCATAAAATAAAATAGGAGAAAACACAAGAAATCCTTACATATATTTACTGCATATAATTCTTGTGGGAGATTCTGATGTTAAAGTTCTCCAAGTAGTTGTTAAACAGATCTCAATATATACCTTAAAATCTAGTTGTGTTTCAGTGGGCAGATCCCTGGGTGGATCAGAGGGGTTTGGCCTGGCAGTTTATTACCCACTCCATATTTTCTTAAATTATGTTGTCCTTTGAAGAACCCATACGCATCAATACTTTACGATGCCCTATGTCCAGCTCTGGCGATGGTTATCTTAGTATTTTTATGGCTTAGGTGTGGTGTAAGATCAAAGCCTACAATAAAGGTTATCCAAACATGTATAAAATGTAGGCTGTGTCCATCACAGCGAGGGGAGGTGTGACCAGGGCTAAAAAAAAGAAACAAAAGTGATTTAAATCTTCAATGGAAGAGAATTGAACAGTGAGACTTAAAGGATCACTATAGTGACACTATATCATCCTTAGGACCCCCTCACCCTCAGGGTCCCCCTCTCTTGGCACTGAAGGGGTTAAAGCCAGGTAAGCCACTTACCTTTATCCAGCGCTGGGCTCCCTGGTCGCGCTAGTGACCTCTCCTCCCCCGCCGTTGTTGGCAAAAGCCGCGCACATTCAAACAGTCAGGGAGACCGCCACTAGAGGTTGGATTAACCCTGCAATGTAAACATAGCAGTGTTTACATCTGAAGGGTTAAAACCGGGGGGCCTGGCACCCAGATCACTTCATTGAGCTGAAGTGGTCTCGGTGACTATAGTGTCCCTTTAACCCCTTAAGGACACATAACGTGTGACATGTCATGATTCCCTTTTATTCCAGAAGTTTGGTCCTTAAGTGGTTAAGAGGCATGATCTATACACAAAAACTGCTTCATTAAGCTAAAGTTGTTTTGGTAACTATAATGTCCCTTTAACCCCTTAAGGACACATGACATGGGGTTAAAGCAGAACTAGCAATTTTGAGGCTTTGGCTTTTTTTGTGGGGGTGGGGGAGGGGGAGACTGATAAATTAGAATTTCTCTCGCTTTAGTGCTGATACATTCCTTTTTCAGTTCATGGTGCATTTGTCTGTGTTAATGGTGTGCTCTCATGTTAGGATCTAATAAGGAACATCAACAGATGATAGTGTAGTGAAATGCCATAGGCATTACGGAGTTTGTTGACAGTGCCACATTTTCACCTCATCCCTCTGTGTATGGGCACTCAAAGAGGGACGGCTGCCAAGTAAGAATTTCCTGTTACCAGGCAGTTGTACCATTCCATAATTACTCTTATGTGGAACAGCCACTACTTTTTTTTTTTTTATAAGATGGGATCAATCGCAAGTCCCCCCTGGTACTCTGCAGTGCATTGAAGACAATACAGTACATATTTTTTTTTTTTTTTGTATTTATGGGGAAGAGAATGTCTAGACTTCTGGAATACTGGCTTTGAGAGGTTCTGCTAAGTATTCGTATGCCCAACACAGCAAATGCATCCAGGTAAAAATAAATTGCTGGTACGTGGCAAAAGAACGTGTTAGTACCAGTTTCAGCAGCCTGTACAAAGTCTCACTGCAGAATGCTGCATATGTAGCACCTCCGTTGAGACATAAAATATTAATGAATATTTCAGGTATTCTATGCACATGCTGTATCTGATCTCCTAGGAAAATGCTCTTTCTGACTCTCTTTGTGGCCCAACAAGATCCTGATCCATAAAAGCAAAGCTGGCCAACCAAGGCCCATGGAGTATTATGTGTGCTTATGATAGCAATACAAGCCTTGGGTCAGTTTAAATAGTTAATAATTCTTCAAGGCAGTGGATACAATTATGCATTCTCTGCTTACCTGGCAAATATGCTTTTGTAAAAAATAAAATATAAAAAATCAGGTTAGTTATTCAGACCCAGCACTGTCAGAAATGAAATTTTCAGTGCCACTTACGAATTATGTAAATCCTTAGCGGCACTTCCTGAATTGTTGCGTGACTGGACATTAAAATTGTACAGATCTAATTTATTTTACTGCTTATATAGTGCTGCAGTGCTATAAAATTGATATTCTGAGCTTTGTTTGCCACATCGCACAAGCTGTGTTCTATTTCAAATGCTATTCATTACAAACTGTACATAACTCTCAGAGTGTAAATCCAAAACTCAAAGATCACCTCAATGTCTTGCACAGCGTATCTCAAATTTAAGCAAATACCGTAAAAATTCACAAAATAATTGAATAAACGCTCACGATTGACTGCCGCGCTAGATGTATCATTTTGTAAGGTGGTGAAGAGGCTAAGTTAAGTCTAAGTATGAATATGTTGTAGTTGTTTGTTTTATTTATTTTATATGTAGTGTTTGACTCTCTGTTCCAGAGATTTGCTTGCAACATTTATATACCAGAACACCCCCCAAATATATATGAATTATCGCTTATATGTTCACAGTTAACAAATGTGTCCGCCCAGTGTGAATATAGTGAAGAATTCATTGGGGGCCCAATGATCATTTTGTCTTATAGTTGCATCCTAATACAGGGGCCATCATGGTTTATAGTACCGGAGTATTTATTTTCATTAAAGGAACACTCTGTAGTTAGGAATGCTAGCATTCCAAACGCTATAGTGACCTGTTCACCGTTTTGAATCTCGGCCCCCTTAGAGTGCAAGAAAAGGTATGTGGCACTATCCGTGGTCACCCTGCCTTGGTTATCTCAGCCAATCAAATGCTTATCCAAAGAAAAGCATTGGGAGACTAGTGTGCATGTGTAGCAAAGCACATTGCTGCACCAATTGGCATCTACCCTTAGATGCATTGTTCAATGGGGAGCGTGGACTGAACCCAGGAAACCCTCTAGTAGCTCTCAGAGTGAAATCCCTAGGCAGCAATGTAAACACTGCATTTCCCCGAAGACACCAGAACTACTACATTAAGCTGTAGTGTAATTGGTCTGTTTATACTGTATTGTCTTGTTCCCCAATTGTACAGTACTGCGGAATATGTTGGAGCTTTATAAATGACAGTAATAAATAAAAATAGTGGGTCTGGTTACTGTAGTGTCCCTTCAATTTGTTTGGTACATTTATCCATCCAAGAAAATAGTTAGGCTGACCTTTTTTTTTTTTTTTTTTTTTGTCCTTGTAGAGATTCACTGTGTTTTTTGTTGAAATGCATTTCTCCAACACAATGGCCATCTCTCAATTTATTTATTTGGCGTTGCTGTTTCCACTAGACTATGAGGATGATTTTATCTGAGCAGCTGTGCAGCTTCAATCTCTGGAGCTTTTTCATGTAAACCTTTTTTTGACCCTTGTTTTTAGCATGGCTTTTATGCGCAGTAGATGTAGCTTGAATCTCAATGGTTGTTTTCCTTGGACCCAGATGTAATCAGGTTGTTTTTATAATGGTTGTTTTGTGACTGTCAACGTTTGTAGGTGTGCTGTTCATTGTACAAAAAAAAATAAAAAATAAAAAAAAAGGACGTGGCATGTTGGTTTATCTAACATTAATAGCATTTATAGCAGGATTTGGCGCTAGAGTGGTTATAAGCCCAATTGTAATTTAACCCCATTGTAAAATAAGCACACACTCAGCTTTGGTATTCTGTCTTTTAAAATCATTTTTTTAAATGTATTAAAGATAGATATTATTTAAAAGGTAATCAATGATGTTGCTTACATCAAAGATACAAAATTAAGCCCTGCGCTCCAACTCAAACCGATAATACAAGAACTCTGATAACGGACAAAAGCTTAGAGAAACTCAGTAACTCTCCCTTTGCCCCACTCAGGTCTCAAAATAGTTTTTGCTCACTTGTGCCATTACAGAGAGAACCTACTCCATTGCATATCAGACTGATCCAATTTATAAGGGAAGTCCAGAACCGAAATGCATGGAAGTTCTCTCTGCACCAGAGATTCAGCAACCCTGGACTCTAGTTTTGGCTTTCTTTGGGCCTCGTCAGTGAGATGTAGCTGATACTACTCTAGTCATAGTGAGCATGGGGTCAATGTCTGGATTACCATTTTGAACTTGGGGAGAGCTAAGTTAAAGCATTGCAACAAAAACAGAGACTGTGAGAACTCTGAGAATATACTCACTCTGTGTATAGTACACATCAGCCCCAATCTATAAATAAATAATAAAAATCCTTATGCACATTAAAACAACTAGATGTTTTTTTTTAGTATCACTCAAATGGCAATTAAAGTTTTATCTTACCTGCTACATCAATGCAAATCCTATTGCATCCTTCACTAACAATTCAAAATTAAGCTAAAAGGCTTAAAGGATCACTATAGTGTCAGGAAAAACTATATAACCCTTAGGTCCCCCCCACCCACAGGGCTCCCCTCCCTTGGTGCTGAAGGGGTTTTACTTACTTTAATCCAGCGCCGGGCTCCCTTGGCGCTGGTGCCCTCTCCTCCCCTGCCGACGGCAGCTCCCAGGTGGAGCGGAATGCTTTTCTATGAACGTTCTGCACGCTGAATGCGATTTTCGCATCCAGCGTCGCAGAAGCACCTCTAGCGGCTGTCAAGAAGACAGCCACTAGAGGCTGGATTAACCCTACAATTTAAACATAGCAGTTTCTCTGAAACTATGTTTACATCTGAAGGGTTAAAACCTGGGGGACCTGGCACCCAGACTACTTCATTGAGCTGAAGTGGACTGGGTGTCCCTTTAAGCTAAGCCAGGAAGCACCTCCAGTGGCCATCTGAGGGGTGTCCCTAGGGGAAATGTAAACACTGCATTTTCTCTGAAAAGGTAGTGTTTGAATGAACATGCCACAAGGGAATGATTATACATTAAGCTGTAGTTGTTGTGATGACTATAGTGTCCCTTTAACTCACACTACTCCTGTGTGACAGCAAATGCATTCAATCTCCAGTTGTTTGGATATGCATAATAATTCAGGATTGTGCTTAAGTAACTTTTTTTTTTTTACATCAAAGGTGAATCATTGTATAAAAATAGTGACAAGTGATTCAAAATGTTTGTCTAGACAGTGTCATTGATCTGGTGTGTCAATCACACAAGTCAATCAAATTGAATTCAGTGGCATGATCTCTTAAAACTCGTAATTCTGGCTCATAACTTTTTATATATTCTAGTTTTGTGACATGTGTCTTTCAGAATTCTGATAGGCTAAGCAGGACTTCTAGGACAGAAACTGTAACAACGAAATACCTTCATCTAAACAAAGAACTGTGACATAAATTGACAACTTTGAGTCCGCAAATACAATTTCTTTCTTTTTTTTTTTTTCTTGAACCAGCAGACATACTTACATGCTTCATCAGTATCTTGGGTAGTGCACCATGTCAAAAAAACACAAGTTATATTTAGATAACTCCATGAACAGTGACTTTAGTTTGCTTCGAAGATCTACTGTCAGTTTCAGACTGGAGTGTTGTCAGATCTCTAAAAATAAATATAGTAAATAGTAGAAAAATATATTACCAATCTTAGTGTGATTAGTGTTAGTGGAAAATAAACACACTTCTAATGGTTGAAAATTAAGTGGCACAAGCTAAGGTCAGCGACTCTTGAGGTCAAGATAGACAAACATTATAAGGTCAAGATTAAAGTCAAAGAAGGCAAAATAGCCAAGATACAGCAAATGCTACAAAACCCTCATAAGAAGGCTAGCTCTTCCAGAGGTGACATCTATTAGCAACACAGCTAGATACATTTTGTTTCCCCACCTCTTTAACATGTCCTGAATGTTGCACAGCTTGAGCAGGTCTGGGCAATGATAAATGTCACATGGATCGAGCATCCAGTATCACTTTCTTAGGAACAGTGGCCAACCAGTGCCATCTATATGTCATGACCTGTACCTGTTGACCGATCCTTGAGTCAGTAGAGCAAGGCTCGACAAATCCCAGGTCACCATGGCGACTAGGATTTTTGTTCTGGTACCTGGGATTTGTCGGCCTGGTCAGTCTGAGGTGGCCAGCTAAATGTGAGTGGAGATGGATGGACAGTCGGCAGGCTGACTGTGAGTGGATGCAGGTGGCCAGCTTGCTCAGGGAGAGCTCAGACAGGCTGGGGGAGGCAAGCAAGTGGCAAGGCAGCCTTCTCCCTGCTCTGCTCCCTCACGCACCATCAAATGATGCCGGGAGCTGGAATATTACGTAAACACTGCAGGGACAGACCTTAAGTTGTATTGATTCTGTTGACTATAGTGTCCCTTTTAAGATTTGTATTTTGAAAAACCTGGCTCCTAACTTTTTGCTGGCTGCTAGATTCCTAGCAAATTTGTCAAGCCCTGCAGTAGAGCACCTTTGAGATTAAGTAGAATGGTAGATTTAAAGTATAAATGGGTACCAAAATAATATATATATTAAATATAAATAAAATCAGGTTAGTTATTCAGACCCAGCACCGAATTATGTAAATCCTTAGTGGCACTTCCTGAATTGTTGCGTGACTGAACATGAATCAGGTTAGTTATTGAGACCCAGCACTATATATGTATATGTGTGTGTGTGTGAGAATGTATATATATATATATATATATTTATTAATAAAGAAACCGCTGTGTGTGTGTATATATGTTACATTTAGGAGATACTCTGTAACACACAAGTATACAAACAGTCCGTTTGCCTATTTTGTTTTGACACACAATATAATCTAAAATCCAATCCACGCTCTACCAGGGGCTTAAACTCTCATTTATTAATTTACCATCTTTATCACTGAACATTTCTCTACAACCAGTTTCTGTCTGGACATGAAAATTTTGGCCTGAACTATATTGCATTATATTTTATTTTGTTGCCACATCCAATATTTAAACAAATTGTTAATTTAATTACATGTGCATGTTTAGTCTATCTGGTGAACCATTAATTAAAACAAAACCTTAATTACATGCCGTCTTCGTTTAGGAATGGTTCTTAAAGGGGGACAGTCACTGCTCTGGAAATTGCACAAGTGAACTAAGCAGTGTAATTCATTCATAACTTATTTAAATCTTTTTCTTTATCATCAGATTGATGTTTTATTTTAAATTTATATGAAGGGTTTTGCAAATTGCGTCCTAATCCATTTCAGACAAGGCAAAGCCAGAATAAACTTTAAGAAATAATAAACCGATGAAAAAGAGAAATTGAAAATGGTTTCATTTCACCTCTTCTCTATATGCTGACCCAGGTGCAAAGGACAAAGCTAACAACAATAATTAACATGGGCCAATAATGAGGCACACAGTCCAGGCTAAAGATGTTTGGCTTTCTACAATTAAGCTTTATTTTTCATATCTCACAAATACGTATTTGTTAAAAGGACACTATAGTCTCCAGGACAACTGCAGTTTAATGTAGTTGTTTTGGTAAGTATAGTCAGTCCCTGCAGGCCTTTTAATGTAAACACTGCCTTTTCAGAGATGGAAGCTAGTTAGGGTGGCCTCACCAAGTTAGAAATATATCCTTATATTCATATTGTTCTAGTTTGCCATTAAAGGAATCCTGTAATTCGTGGGCTTTGGGATTCTAAATCAATACCATACTTGTTACACTGGCTTATCCTTCACATGCAAGGCTAGTGTGATCTGGTCTGCCATAATTAAAAAAATAAAAAAAAATTATTGCAGTTAATTGCTTTAAAAAAATAATAGTAAACTATTCTATGTATTGATTGTAAGGCTACAATATAATGTTAGTCTCATTGAGAAGTTAGTTGGTAACAGAAGAGTACAGTAGATATACTTATTCACATCAATGACCAAGCACAACGCAATATATCTTGGCAGCTAACAAATCATTTTGATTTCTCGGTACAGTTATTCACTTTTTCTTTCTTTTTTTAAGTGAACTCTGCTTTTTACTCACTTGTTCTTCATATTGATTACGTGAAACCGTGGAATGTTTCTTAAACTAAGATGAACTAGCTAACAGGGTCATGAATTAGTTACCCAGCTGTAGGGTGGAAATATCCGATTTGTGTATGTTCATTTGATTCTGCTCAGAGAGGCTTAACATTTCCTCTAATTCCTTTGACAGACTGTAGAGAAAGTAAAAATAAAATACTCCATCACATGACTGTCTCGCTTTAAGCACAGATTGGAAGACTAAGAGGTCTTAGGGAATGTGAGGGTTTGCATGTCATATAACAAGAACAGACATGTAAAAAAATAATGCACACATATGGAGCATAGAAGAGAAGGTTATTATTTCCTTGTGGGTTTCATGACTATTTCAGACGTTCGTTGTTTTTCATTCGATGCAGATTTTAAAATAATAAAAATATATATTATATTTTATAAAGACCCCTGTTATTATTGTTTTGTTTTTGTTGTTGCAGGTTTAGCGTAATGGGATATGCAGTCACAGAAATGTGCAAATCCTATGTTCGTCATCACTTAAGGGGGAATTCTGTATTCTACTCATTTTAATAAATGTGACACTGAGGCTCCAGAGAATATCTAAGGCTCTGACACTTCAACATGTTCAAAAAGTAAATACAGTCAGTACCAGTCAAAAGTCTGAATACATTTACTGTTGGCAGAATTTGTGATTTTACATAGTTCACTGCAAGCTTAATCTACATGACTATCATAATATTTTAAACATTCATGCTATCATACATGTTAACAGTTCTGGATCCAGTGCATTGGTCACGATTTGGAACTCAAGACCTATTGGTTCAGGTTTTTCAAAGGGGTCCAGTAATAGGGGGCACCAGAGAGTGAATTTTGGAGAAGATCTACTTATATGGCAGAAATTCCACATCACTCCATGCCAAGACATACCTACTGGAACGAGAGAGGGGAACTTATCCAGCACTCCTCCAGTTGTGTCCAAAAATACTTTTTGTGTACTTTCAAGGTCCTTGTAAAAAAACACTGTAGGTTCAGCTATGGATGAAGAAACAATGCCTAGAATACTTGCAGTTACTGATGGAGCCTGGGCTTTGAATCCTGTAAAACCTCTGTCTGGTTCGCAAGAAGGTTTAAAAGATAGTATTTACAGACTTATTTTTTTTTAATACATATTTTAAGGCCAAAATCCATAATCTGCTCCAGTACATTGTATGAATGTATTCTTTGTTTTATGATTGCTTTATAGCAGCTCCAAGTGTATTGTCTCTGTCTCCAGTTTGTGTTTAACATGTCTTGATTTTATAGTTATTAGCTTGAATTGAAATTCTGGAGCTGGAATGCGTTTGCCATGCTGAAAACTTTATGATTTGGCAATATACTTAAAACCAGCTTTGCTCCCAAGATCCTTTGTGCCGAGTAGTTGTACTATAGTATGGGCCAGATATATTTTATGTGGGGGAAGGGCTACTATGCCTTTAATTGGTTCTTTCACTTCAAATATTCTTTCCTTAATTCATTTAAAAATAAAGTTTTAGAGCAAAACTTTTAATTTGTCTTGTAACAGTGGGCGTTTGTCCTCTTCCAGTGTTTGCTGTTGCCCTCCATCTTGACTTACATAAAATAAAATTTTAGCATTACAATGGGACTTTTGATTAAAGTCCTATAAACATGACTTAGTTTTGTTAATATTTTGTGGTTATAGTATTGTGCGTATGAATATTTAAAATTTGCATAGTTTCCACAATTTTTTTTTTTTTATCCCCTTCCTTTCTACTCCTTTTATCTTTTCAAATGAAAATTGTTCTGTGATCTTTGAAAAAGAGAACAAATTCCAGCTTGATGTTTTTGTTTCATGAATATTTAATTGCTGAAAGCAAAAGTATAGAGAGGTATTTGGTATTCCTAAATAGAGGTAGGTAATCGATTTATAAATAATTAAGAAGGCAATCCAGACTGAAGAAAACATCAAACTGGATTTAATTCTCTTATTCTTCTTGTCTAATAAATATTTACATATTCTATTATCTTGCCACAAACAAGAATCGTGCGTATTCCTGATCTCAAGACTATTTTTCTAGTTTGTAGATAACATTCAATAGTAAAACTGATCTTGTATAAAAATGTTTCCAGTTACAGATAGAGAAAGGATTGGGGGCACACCCAAGACCTGCATTTTGCATGAAAGGTGCTGCCGCAGTAACCAAACTTCATACATGACAAAAATAGTTGCGGCGCACTCAGACTACAAAAAATACAACATAAAGAAGGCTTCTAAATTGCCTATCTAAGAATAAATATGGGGATTTAGTTCCACCATATGGCCATATGATGCTAAGCCCACCACTGCTTTCAAAGTACCCCAATGTTGGTGGGTCCTACGCTAAAATGTAGGGGACAAATTAAATAGTACTAGTGTTAAAAATAAAGTGTAATGCAGGTCTTGGGTGTGCCCCCAATCCTTTCTCTGTACACAGTATATTTGGAATTCAGACCAGATTCCTTTGGGGTTAAGCACCTCGCCCAGGGCCCCCAGCTTCAGAGGACCCTTTAGAGGTGGCCACAGGTGTGTATATATATAGGAGGAGTTTTCAATAGTCCGGTCACTTTTATTATTTTTTCCATTCAACACAGATATCATCTGCAATAGTGAGTATATTCATTCTAGCACTAACACTTCAATTGTTTAGTTTTAACACTGTTTTTAATTGCTTTCATCACTTTATTTTTGTATACTCACTTTGCTCTTACAAGGATTTAATAATACACTTTATTTTTAACACTAGTACTATTTAATTTGTCCCCCACATTTTAGCATAGGACCCACAAACATTGGGGTACTTTGAAAGCACTGGTGGGTTTATCATATGGCCATATGGTGGAACTAAATCCCCATATTTATTCTTAGATAGGCAATTTAGAAGCCTTCTTTATGTTGTATTTTTTGTAGTCTGAGTGCGCCGCAACTATTTTTGTCATCTAATTACAGATAGAGCCTGAATGACATGGTGACCATATCGTCAGACAAAATATAAATTTAGAGAGTTGATATCTAAATGATAATATAGCATTGGGAAAGCAAAAAGTATTTTAACAATTGAAGAATGTCTCGCCTCTTGGTAATTTGACCTAAGCATTCTACACTGGAAAATAAAACCTTGTGCATTTGCCCTTGAATGTAAATTTTGAGTTTTGGTGCATTTGGCAAACGTTTGACAGATGTGTTTATTCCATCCCATTTACATTTTCCCTTTAGAGGCAGTGCACGACAACTGGGATATTCACTCTGTCTAGACTGGAAAAGGCAGGCCGTTATCTACAAATCTTAAGCACTCCTCATACTCCTCTTCCTTAAAGGATCACTATAGGGTCAGGAACACAAACATGTATTTCTGACCCTATAGTGTTAAAACCACCATCTAGCCACCCTTGGCCCCTCATGCCTCCATAAATCTAGCAAAATCTTACTGGATTCAAGCCTGAAGCTGTAGATCTGCATGCTGTTTGCCTCAGAATAACAAGCTGTCTGCTGACATCATCAGAAGTGGTGGCCTGATCCAATCACAATGCGTCCCCCTTCCTGAGATTGACAAAGAGGTAGATCAGGGGCAGAGCCAGCATGATTCAAACACAGCCCTGGCCAATCAGCATCTCCTCATAGAGATTAATTGAATCAATGAATCTCTCTATGAGGGAGGAGATACTGAATGTTTGGATGCATTGTAGGCAGCCATGACCCAGGAAGGATCTCTAACTGCTATCCGAGGAGTGGCCAGGGAAGTTATCACTAGGCTGTAATGTAAACACTGTATTGTCTCTGAAAAGCCTGAAGGTAATGATTATAATCACCAGAACAAATTCAATAAGCTGTAGTTGTTCTGGTGACTATAGTGTCCCTTTAAGGTATAAAAATACAATTACAAATACAATTCAATACTCAAATTTTCAGGCGTCAAATTCTAATTTACTAGGCCACGGAGCCAATCAAGACTTGTGAATGCCATTGTGATTTCCTAGGATTTTGAGCTGCTCTACATTTTTCCTCCAGCACTAGTGGGGCTTTTCCAAGATTATTACAAACAAAGCAAAGATCACTGCAGTTCTTCCCTTCTGGCTTAAGAGAAGCTATAAAAAAGGACTACTGGCAAATTCAATGTCAGTCAAAATATTTAAACACAACCTAGTTCCTCTCAAGACTTTCAAGCTCAGAGCATGGTATCCGAATGCCAGGTCCTAAGTTCCAAAGGTCTAAGCCCAGAAGTTATCGACATTCTGATTGCTTCAAAAGAAGACTCTATCAGTATAGTGTTTTCTAGAATCTGGAAGAAATTTTGCTCCTGGTGCTGGGAGATTAATGAAGATCCATTTTCAGCATCAGTTCCAAATATTCTAAAATTCCATCAGTTGGGATTTGCGAAATGTTTATGTCCAGCATCTTTAAAGGTCCATATCTATACAATCCGTTTCTACATCATAAGAGATTTGGCATCTAAACCTTTGATCAGGCCTTAGCTGCTTCTCCCCCTTACCTGGTTTCTCATATGGATAAAGTTATGTTTAAGCTACACCCTTCGTTTCTTTGACAGCCAATATAAATCAAGAAATTGTTCTTCCAACATTCTGTCAGAATCTTCAAAACTAGAAAGAAAATAAATTTCATTGCCTCGATGTCAAATGCGCCCTACAAGAATATTAAGAGAAAACCAGTTCGGACAGGTTGTTTTGTACTGTATCAGGATCACAAGAAAGGTCTAATGGCATCTAAGAGTGTCTTAGCATGATGAATTTAGGAAGCTATCATTCTTGCATACATTTCCTCTACTGTTCCTCCATCTCTTCACATAAATGTTCATTCCACAAGGGTAATTGCTACCTCATGGGCATTCAAGACTTCTGCAAAGCAGATACCTGGTCGTCAGTTCACACTTTCTCCAAACAATATAAGTAAACATACAGGCCTCTGAGGATAAAGTTTTTAGGTGCAAAGTGCTGAAATGATGTCTTCTTACCTTCTTTGGGTTTGCTTGTTTATTCCAATTGTTGTGCGCTGCCTCTAATCTGGAGTGTAAAATTCACATTTTACTTACCGTAATTTCCCCCCCCTCCCCCCCTCCCCTCTTTAGGATTAGAGGCAGTGCTCCTATTTAATAAATATAATTTAACAGTTATTGGCTTGTGTATTTTCTCAGTTTATCTGGGCTTTTGCTATTTGTATCCCATGAGGAGGGGCTTAACTTTAATATTTTTTGGTGACTGATTGCCTTTTCTAGTCTAGACAGAGTGAATATCCTAATTGTTGTGTACTGCCTCTAATCCTAAGAAAAAGACATTTACGGTAAATAAAATGTGATCTTTCTCATTTACATTTCATCATGTAGATGTATTGCCTCCAGCGCATTCAGATGGAATATTGAGCAATATTGCAGATATATATATAATCTGTACAATTTCAAGAAACTGATAACCTCAGTCTCCTATTCTTTTATCTTCGTATATGGAAAATATTTTTATCAGAGTGGAACTGAGCCCTGTTATTATTTCTCAATCATCCGCCTTCCTCTTTAGGAATTAACCATGTTACCTGTGATAATGTATAGCCATATACTGACGTATCACAATACTATTCTACGGTAGAAAGTTAGATTTGCATTTTGATCATATATGCTGATAGGTGTAATTGGGTTTATTCAGAAGAGATTATCCGGTTATATTCTTGTCATAAATCATTGCTTAATGAGGGCACATTTTGAATCTGCAGCGTACTGTTCTTACATTGAATGCCAAAGTCAACTGCTCTATGTAACCCTGGTGCTGTCAATTATGTGTATTCGTTCAGGGATCTCTTGTATCCATTCTGGCATATAAAGAAGCTAGCCAATTAGATTGTCCAGTCAGAAACTACAGAACGGTTGGACATATACAAGTTCTGTTCAGTGGGGATGCTGACAAAACCAAACCTGAAGATGTGCCTTGAGGACTTGGTTTAGAACCAATTAGATTACACATTCTGTAGAGGTCTTTCAGGTTATTCACAAAAATTTAAATTGCCAGGAATTCAAAGTGAATTTCAAATGTAAGGCCAAAATAGCCAAACTAAAATAAGCAATTTTCTGATTTGCCTATCTCTGCCTAAATTACAAAATTCACCTTAACCAAATAATGTACTACAGTCCATTCTGTCCTCCAGAGTGAAGTTAGGACCACATGGAGTGCTCTAACCTATTGGTGTAAACAGGATTAAATCCCTGCTAATGCCAGGGAAACCTAGATATCAATCAGTATCTGGGACTCCCCTTTGTCAGCTAGGGTCATATTGAGTGGCCCCAGTCTGACAGATGAGTTGTATGCAGCACTCAAATGGAGTGTTGCAACGACTCTTTAAATGGGGACTGAAATCCCCATTGACTGAAATTTGGTTTGAACAGGGTGAAATCATGACTCCTACCAGGAAGACCCAGGCATCAATTAATACACTGGACTCCCCTTTGTCACTGGGGCTATATTTAGTGGCCCCAGACTGAAGGATGAGCTGTATGCAGCACTCAAAGTAAGAGCTCCATGCAGCCCTTTAACCCCTTAAGGACCAAACTTCTGGAATAAAAGGGAATCATGACATGTTCCACATGTCGTGTCCTTAAGGGGTTAAATCTTTTTTTTAGTTAACGTTGACTTGTTCAAAAATGTAGATAACCAGGGTCATTTATCAATCAGGACTGACATATATATATATTTTGAGTTACTTTTCCTAATTTGCACCTGATGTAAAATAATTATTTTAAGCAATCGTGAAATCCCCCCGCTCCTTCCATTTTCTACATTTTATTCATATTTAATGTGTTGACTATACATATAGGAAATTAAATGTCCTTCCTTTAAGAAAACAAAATGTAGGGGGACACTTAATGAGAAACTCCTAAATTATGGTGGGGTTTGATTCAGATGTTGGACAGTTGCCTTTCTTAAAGGGTTAACTTCCCTACCATGCATACTTTAGTAAATAACTCAAATTGTCAGTGTATCTGGTAAAAATTGCCTAATCAATGTTGATCATATTAAAAAAATCAGATTTAAGAGTTTGAGCTTGTAATGGATACAAAGCATCATCAGGGAAAACCATATCCCATTTCCTACTCAGTGGGAATCTAAGCTTTTCTAAGCAAACCACACTATTTCCTTGGATTGCATCTGCCAGTCATACAATTTGATTGACTTGTCACATGACTTGCATTTTATTTTTTAACTTTATTAAATTTATTTTTTATCAGTAGCTGATGGTTTGAAAATAGTAATGCAACTTTAAGAAATGTCTGTTTTTACACTAAAAAAAACCTAATAAATCTTGTTAAAACATACTATAGCTTGCTTTAATAAAAATAATAATCAATTTGCATTAATAATTGAAAGTGACTTATGGAAATAAAGTCCATTGCTCTTAAACATGCATGCTGGGAAAAAGGGGCACATACCTGTGTTTATATACAGCAGGGGTGGGGAACCTTCGGCCCTCCAGATGTTTTGGACTACATCTCCCTTGATGCATTATGGCTGTATGAGCATTATGGGAAATGCAGTCCAAAACATCTGGAGGGCCGAAGGTTCCCCACCCATGATATATACAGTATGTACATTTTCCATTGTATTATTTATATACAGTATGTACATTTTCCATTGTATTATTTATAAAGTGCCAACACATTCCTCAGCCCTGTACAATAGGTGGACTAACAAATAAGTATTTGCAACAAGACTGGTGGGACCTACAGAAACCTGATCTACTGAGGGCCCTTCTAAATCTTTTATGAACTCTTTAAGTGTCTCCCTTCTCTTGGCACTGTATTTAGTTGCCCTTTCTGATATTGGATAGGTGAGACAACCCCATTAGACTGGATTGGAAGTCCATCATACTATACTCATTGCGTTGTTATATCTGTACATGTGTTTGTATACATGATGAAAGTATATTTACAAAATGTTTGTGGGCTCTCCATTTGTACAAAATAGTTTATGAATAGAACATTAAACAAAAATAAATAATCTAAACATAGTGCCCTAATATATACATTACAGTATGTATTATTATACACTGCCTGGCCTAAAGATTCTCAATGGGGTTATGGTCTGGACTCTGTGGTGGCCAATCCATGTGTGAAAATGAGGTCTCATGCTCCCCGAACCACTCTTTAACATTTTGAGCCCGATGAATCCTGGCATTGTCATCTTGGAATAGGACACAACGTGCCATCAGGGAAGAAAAAATCCATTATGAAATAACCTGGCCATTCAGTATATTCAGGTAGTCAGCTGAACTCATTCTTTGGGCACCTAATGTTGCTGAACCTAGACCTGACCAACTACAGCAACCCAGATCATAGCAGTTCCCCTACAGGCTTGTACAGTAGGCTGATGCGCCCATCACTCTGGTACAGGGTAAATCTGGACTCATCAGACCACATGACTTTCTTCCACTGCTCAAGAGTCCAATCCTTATGCTCCCTAGCATACCACTAATCAGTGAGGCCTTTTTTCCAGATTAACCTCACTGATTAGTGGTTTTCTTAAGGCTACACAGCTGTTCAGTCCCAATCCCTTGAGTTCCCTTCGCATTGTGCGTGTGGAAATGCTCTTACTTTCACTATTAAACATAGCCCTGAGTCCTACTGTTGTTTTTCTACGATTTGATGTCACCAAACGTTTAAGTGATTGCCGATCACGATCAATCAGGATTTTTTTTCCCGACCACATTTCTTCCTTGAAGACTATGGTTCCCCACTATCCTTCCAGTTTTTAATAATACATTGGACAGTTCTTAACCCAATTTTAGTAGTTTCTGCAATTTCCTTAGATGTTTTCTCTGCTCGATGCATGCCAATGATTTGACCCTTCTCAAATAGACGAACATCTTTTCCACGACCACGGGATGTGTCTTTCGACATGGTTGTTTAAGAAATGAGAAGCTACTCATTGTATCAGTTGGGGTTAAATAACTTGTTGCCAGTTGAAAGATAATCAACCATGCATTTCCAATAGGAGGCTCTTACTCATTTGCTTAATTAAATCCAGGTTGCGACTTTTTTTTGGGCCAGGCAGTCTGTGAACTATGTGAAAGGGTATGTAAATGTCAAAAAATTTTAAACTGATTTTTTTTTTTTGTGATATTCTGTACCTAAATGTTTGTTTGTTTGTTTGTTTATATTAGGTACGATGGATGATGTACTGGATTGTGTTTGCCCTTTACACTGTGACAGAAACAATAGCAGATTTAACAATATCATGGTAAGTTATAATGTTTTCTCTGGAATCGTGTGTGTGTGTTATCTACCCACAGAAATATACCTTTTATTTATTGTCTATGATGAACCACTTGGGATGTAAATCTGCTGCTGGAGCGTAGGCGAATATTTGGTGTTACTAACCTTTTACCTGGCTTCTTCAGTTCAATTTTTCATATTTACAGGACAAATCGGAAAATGTCTACAATTAAGTCCCTTTTATATGGGTATAATGTATGTTGCAGATCATAAAACTGATCTGTATGTGTTCAAGTGCTCTAATTATTAAACAATAACGGTAAAAACAATAAAAATGATTAAAATGACTAATCCTAAAGTCCTTCTTTCACAAAGACGCATTTCGCCCTCCGTGGGCTTTTTCAATCGAGAGGGCGAGGGGGGGAGAGGTTAACGGGAATATATGCACATTGGGAATGTGGGGGACAGGCGCCATAAGGTTATATTAGCTTTTCCTACCCTCCCCCTGGTTACCCTTATTGTTTAATAATTAGAGTACTTGAACACATACATTGATCCTGAAATCCTAATTTCTTCCTATGGTTCCCGGAGTCAAAGAGGGAGGTATCACCCCATAAGTAGATACAACATGTTTACACTCAAGCCAGGTAACGGGCTCTGCAAAAGGTGAACATAAGATTTATAGTCACCTTTGTGAATACCTAAATACTACACCTAGATTCTCCAACTATTAATTTTCTTCTAGTTGAGGATACCAAAACCTGGAAACGTGCTGAAAAAACAGAGTTTAAAGGTCTGGGTCCCAGCTGGGAAGTGCACCCAAGTGTAATGTTTAAAGCCTATATCTGAAAAGGCTCTGTAAAATGTGAGTTTGCATTATACATTAATTATATCAAGTTACCTGACCAATAGAGTTACACTATTAGTTTATTTTTCGCTCTTATTTTTCATATGCTATTTGATCACCCTGCATCTATTGTTGGGCAAGCCTTGATTCAATTTAATAGCGCTACACTCCCACTTGGTTAGTTTAGGTGGTGGGCATATGACCTAAACACTCATAATAAAACTCAACATAATAACCAAAATCGAAATTGAGGGGAGAAGAGACTATTTCAGAAGTCGTTAGGATTTGTTAATATGGAAGAAGACAATTTAAAAAAAAATTTACTTTTTTTTTAGTGCTTCTGATTTGATCACACCGGTCGTTTATTTTCTTGTTGTGTTGGCAAATCCATAAATTGTCAGTTTCCTTGCTGCTTTTGCATATCTCATTTGTAAACAGTCAAATCCTGTGGTAGCTGAATCTATTTATTGTATTGAGAGGTTATTTGTTGGGATGTGTGATTTTAAAAAAAAATATGTCCCCTCCCAAATCATACAAAGCATACTACTTTGGGTAGAGAGTTTAAATTAAAGTATTCTTTTACTACAGATTCCCCACACTGTGCATTGCATCTGGAAATTTTACATTTTCTTAGATTCCAAATTCATGGCTTGTAAGCAAGCAAGATGTAGTCTGACTTGGCAATCTGGCCAGTATTCCTCGCTTTTAGCAAATGTAAACGTTGGCAGGAAAAGTCAATGTTGGGATAAAAGTTATGTGGGTGTGATTTGGAAGTTAATAGTCTTTTGTAAATAACTGCTGAGTAAAAACTCTTATAGTGACACAAATACTTTTCATACACAATCCCCTCCATTTCACTGAATCATATATAGGGATACTCTACTTTTCTTTGATTTTGGAAGTCTATTTGAAAGTTGTGAATGCCTGGCAGACTACATTTTTGTTCTATCCTCCCCCCCCACCCCCCCCAAGTAAAATAGCTATATATACAGTTATACTTGCATTTTACTTTTCAGCTTTAACATTTGGGGTGTCTTATTTGTTTGATACCTATAATGAAAAATCTGTTCTGATAGTATGTGTGAATAAAATATTAAAGGGACACCATAGGCACCCAGGCCACTTCATCTAATTGAAGTGGTCTGGGTAAAGTTTAACAGTTTTCTTAACCCTGCAATCTAAAACATTTAAGTTTCAGAGAAACTGCAATGTTTGCATTGCAGGTTTAAGACTGCCTTTTGTGGCTGTCTCCTGGATAACATTAGAGGTGCTTCCTGGCTATTTGTGGAGTTTGACTCTTTGAAATGATGCTTTACATCAGGACGTCCAACGTGTTTAAAAAGGGAAGGCCTAATGTGCTTGTCTGGCATGCACATTAGGGTACCCCATCTGTTGATGTTGGACGAACCCAACCCAGTGCCAAGAGTCATCATGCAGGAATCGGGTAAGTATTTAAAGGATTGTTTGCCCCCCCGCAACTAATCACCACCCCTCACGGGCCACGTAAAGGGTCAGAGGGACACTATTGTGTTAGGAAAACAGCTTCCTTTAAAAGTAAAATAAAATAGTTTTTTCTCAAAAATAGGCTTTTATAACTTCACTTGTACATGTTTTTCTAACTTTTACAGTGTTGCACAATATCACACTCTCGTCCAGTGTGGACCAGCTGTCAGCCACACAGCTGTTATTAAAGCACAGTCCAAGAACAAATGCTACTAGTTCTTTCAGTCACGGGATAAGTAAAATAAATTCAGAGATTTGTTGCAAAGTATGATCGTGTATATTAAAATATGCATTGAAAAACTGGACCATCTTACTGCAGGCATAATGGAACAACCTAACTTAAAGGGAAACTAAAGGCTAGTAATACAAAATTGTATTCATAACCTATAGTGCCCCAATAGCTTGCACCCTCCCCACCGCAGCGCATCAAGGATTAAAAACAACAACAAAATATGCAAAGACAGCTGCTGGTAGACAGCCACTAGAGGTGGAGTGTACCCTGCAATGTAATTACTGCTGTTTATCAATAACTGCAATAATTACCATTGAAGGGTTACACTGACAGGGCCACTGCACCTACACCACTTTAATGAGCTTAAGTGGTCTGGGTGCCTTTAGTGTCCCATTAAGCAGTGTTTAATTTACATAAATTATAAACGATAATCAGACGTGTATAGTGTGACATACATAGCTAAAAAGAGAAGAAACTGACCAGAAAGGTCAGAGAAAGGAGAACGCCCCCTAGTGGTTTATCATATGTTTGTGTACAAATAAAACGTAACCTTTAATGATTTCTGTATAAAAATGTTATTCAAAAAGAATAACAGAATATATTAAAAATAAGTATGGATAGGTCAGGTAGGTAGCACTAGATGGGGTGTGTAAACTAATATAGGTTTCACATCTAAGAAATCCTGAGGTGAAAAAAACAGGACAGGGCAAGTTCGCTGGCATATTGGGGAGGGTGTATATATAAGTTCCACTTTGCTCTTGTGGGGGAGACTTGATTCGTTTCTACCTCCCCAACCTCTAGCTAAGGTACTGCCTTCTGACAGCTGCAGAGGCAATGCCGTTATTGTATCATGCTTCACTCCTGTCTAGTTAATCTTTCAGCAAGACTGTAGCAAATCTTTAGTGCCACTTATCAATGTAGCTATTTTCCACTATATGTAGCATCTATTTACTACTTTATATAGTATTATCCACTGAGAGAGGGATACCTTATTTAGGAGATCTCTATATTCACTATAGTGACAAAAATATTCTCACTAGCTGCCTTCACGTTGTACTATAGATTGGAATTAGCACTTCATTGGGCTTTGTGAGTGTTTTTTTCACCTCAGGATTTCTTAGATGTGAAACCTATATTAGTTTACACACCCCATCTAGTGCTAGCTACCTGACCTATCCTTACTTATTTTTAATATATTCTTTTATTCTTTTTGAATAACATTTTTATACAGAAATCATTAAAGGTTACGTTTTATTTGTACACAAACATATGATAAACCACTAGGGGGCGTTCTCCTTTCTCTGACCTTTCTGGTCAGTTTCTTCTCTTTTTAGCTATACATACAAGTAAGAGTTATCCCCTATTCTGGACACCCCAGATACACACTCTAACTGGCTCCCCTCTTTAGGGACATCCAGTGCTTTTTCTAGTGTGACATACATACTCCTATTTATAACATTAATTTAACGTAGCATAACCGTACTTGGTCATTTATACTATCATACAGGTATTGTAAGCATGTAGAATTTTTAATGTGAGTATAAGTATAGGGTGGGACAAAATTCAAGGTAAGTAAGAGTGAACCAATTTCCCTGATAGTACACACAATTAATGCTTAAAGGGACACTAGTCACCAGAAAATCTACATCTTAATGTAGTTGTCCTGGTGGGTATAGTCAGACCCTGAAGGCTTTTTACTGTAAACAGGCAATATTTACATTACTGCCTAGGGACACCTCTAGTGACCACTGCTAAGACAGGGACTAGAGATGATTCCTGTGTCAGTGCTGCACAATGTGCAGCACTGACGTTCAGCATTTCATTCTATCTCCTTAACAACCGTGGACGTACTGAGTACGTCCGACAAAAAATGGCCGTTAAGGACCGCAGACATACCTAGTATGTCCGCGGCAAATAGGAGCCCTGGACTTCCTGGACCGGCGATCCACAGCAATCACGGTTGGGGGGGGGAGGGGGACGGGACTGCCAGAGACCCCAGCAGTCCCCCTGCAGTAGCTCCAGCCCTCCAGGGCTATGTGATCACCATAGTCACATCTCTGCAATAGGAGTCTAGGAGCTTCCAGCAGGGGACTGTATGAGCTGTCACGCAGTCCCCCAGGCTGCTAAAAAGTAAATAAATAAATAAATGTTATACATATATTATATATATGTATACTATATTAAAAATAGCATTTTTTCCTATAATTAAAACATTTTACAATATATTATGCATATATATGATTTCATTATAGGTGTACTTTGAGATATATACACATAGGCTGGACAAAAGTGTTAAGTGGTGTCCCTCAGGGTTCTGTTTTGGGACCGCTTCTATTTAACATATTTATGAATGATCTTGCTATTGGCATTGAAAGCCATGTTTCAGTGTTTGCAGATGACACAAAACTTTGTAAAGTAATAAAATGTGAGCAGGATATTGCTGCAGAGGGATTTGGATAGATTGGAGGACTGGGCACTAAAATGGCAGATGAAATTTAACGTAGAGAAATGCAAAGTTATGCACTTCGGCGTCAAGAATGCACAAGCAACTTACACCCTAAATGGTAGTGAATTGGGGATAACCACACACGAGAAGGATTTGGGAATTGTTATAGACAACAAATTAGGCAGCAATATGCAATGTCAATCTGCAGTTGCTAAGGCCAGTAAGGTTTTGTCATGTATAAATAGGGTGCGCTATGTCTTTAAGACCAAATTTCTAAAGTGCCACAAGTGCAAAAGATAGCAAAGTGATATAAAGTGCATTCAATGTGTACCATATAGGATATACTTATACATACATATTTGCGTCCTCTCC
This sequence comes from Pelobates cultripes, assembly GCA_933207985.1. Lineage (NCBI taxonomy): Eukaryota > Metazoa > Chordata > Amphibia > Anura > Pelobatidae > Pelobates > Pelobates cultripes. The sequence goes on from OW240922.1 coordinate 81,124,874, forward strand.
AATAGTAGCGAACATATGGAAGGGAGAGACACAGAAAAAACAATAATAGTGTAAGATTATAATCTATTATACATAGGAAATAAGTGTTTGTTTATAAATGTGTGTATGTGTGTGTGTATATTATATATATATATATATATATATATATATATATATATATATATATATACAATTTTTTTTTTAATAAAAAAAGAAAAAAAATTCTAACTTTGGCCAGCGTTTGTGACAAAGTGGCTACTACAAAAGACTGGACATAACCCATTTTGAATACCCTGGGTTGTCTACATTTGAAAATGGTATGCCATGATGGGGGTTATTTCACATTCCTGGGCAACCATATGGTCTTAAAGGCAACACAGACCCAGCAAACCGATCTGATCTAATCCCAGCAAATCTGATCCGATCTAAATTACATTCTATATGCATAAATTATTAGTAAGTAATCTAAAATAGTTTGTGATTTGAGTATGTTTGTGATTTGAGTATTCAATATTGCGATGTGAAAATAGGTTGTGGTTTGTGATTTGAGTATTCAATATGTTTGTGATTTGAGTATTCAATATTGCGACGTGAAAATAGGTTGTGGTTTGTAATTAATACAGTTTTTTATTTCCTTAGGTTTCCACTTTATTATGAACTGAAGATTGCCTTTGTTGTCTGGCTGCTGTCCCCTTATACAAGAGGGGCTAGCCTATTGTATAGGAAATTTCTGCATCCTCTTCTTTCATCTCGAGAAAGGGTAAGATAGAACTAGATCTACATTTTACACGTGATAGTATATCTTCCTTTCTGGATTAAAAAAAAAAAGTATCAAAAAGGATCTTAAGCGTATAGCCATTTCCATTATATTCTTATCCTGTAATTTAAAAATTAAAAAAAGAATAAAAATCTTCATAGTTTTGTAAATGACAAAATATTCTATAATATATATTTATTTTATTTTGCATAATTTAGTTAAAGGACAAGGTTTAGGGAAATTTTTGATACCTGACAGATTTTATTTTTAAAGCGTTGTCCCACAGTGCTGTATAAAACAGGCAAACAAACATAAGGATATTTGGTAACAAAACAAGTTTTGAAATACGGGAACAAAAGGTGAGGGAGACCTTGAGTTAGAGGATATAGCCAATAAAAACAGCATAATAAAGTAAAGATCAACTTGATATTAATTAAAATAAACAAAAAGTACAGAATGAAAGGAAACAAGAAACCAAATGGATTAAAAAAAAAAAAAAAAAAGTATTTTTTGGGGATTTAGCTTCAGCTGCCTTTAATATATTATATAAAATGTATTCTACTACAACTGCAATCACTTTGTGTCTTTCAAATATAGTACAAGTGTATGTATTTATTTATTATTTAGTACATGTGTATTTATTTATTTATTATTATATAGTACAAGTGTATGTATTTCTAACCAATGTAGGTATGGTACCATCATTTAATTATTAAACCCAATATTACAGATGTTCTTTTAATGGACACTGTAGGCTTTATAACTGCCTTCATGTCATTAATTTGGTTATAGTGCTTGGACTCTCCTGGCACTATCCATTATCAGATCATTTATGAGCAGTTTAACACTAATAGGATTATCTACTAAAGTAAAAATTCCTGGTAATTCAAAGCAAATCTCTTTTTAGGGCCAAAGTAGTCAAACTGGAAAAATGTTCTCATTCTGCTGCTCCAGTTTGACTACCTTGATCTTACATTTTAAATTCACTCTGACTTTACTTTGAATTCCCAAGAATTCTCACTTTAGTAAATAGCCTTTTAAATAAGGGACCCTGGCTGCCCATAGCCTGGCACCTACTGGACAAAGACAAAGCTTGCACACTTCCTTATACCAGTACCGATTCATACTGGCAAAAATGTCAGCTGTGGTAGGCTGCGACTTGGCCAATCACAGCTTCCTACTGTTGCTCAGGATCCTCGTTTAGCATTAAAAAAATCATTTAATGCTGAGTGGAAGGACAGCACCAAGGGACTACACATACCATAACAACGTGAATGAGCTGAAGCAGTTGTAGTGCCCCGTTTTAGAATCCTGTTCCAAACTAGGGTTACATATTCTATAAAACACTGCATTGCTGCGTGGAATCACCATAGATAGATAAGCAGGACATTCCAGAAGGCAAGTGAGTTCTCTTTGGAAAATTGTGATGTCTGGAAAATGATAATCTTGGAAAGTGACAGTTCTGCTTGAAAGACCAAATGTTACAATATGTTTAGTGATCTGCTATATTTAACAAGTATGTGTTTAAATGTAGAAATCCACACCTCTTTATCCTGCATTTGGCTGCCTCCATCTTGGCTTTTTGTTTTATTTTCCCCTGGTCAATCACTGTTTCAAGCTTTGCCTTTTGTACCTTGCAGTCAGCATAGAAAAATCATAAAATGTTTTTATATCGCCTCTTCATTTGGGCTTTGCCTGGACTGAACTGAACTGAGAGAAACTTGCTAAATCTTTATGTAAATTTTGAAGAAAACAGAGGATCAGATTTCCTTATTGTGGTGCATTTGCGGTGATATGCCTGGGCCCTGTTTGGGCGGTCTAATCGGTATAATGAGGATTGAGCTTTCCTCGTTATGCACTGGAGGCATGGATATACAATGGATGACAATGTTTGCACTTTGTAAGCTTGAGTTGTTATACGCAGTGAAACATAGAATGTGACGGCAGATAAGAACCATTCGGCCCATCTAGTCTGCCCAATTTTCTAAATACTTTCATTAGTTCCTGGCCTTATCTTATAGCTAGGATAGCCTTATGTCTATCCCACGCATGCCAAAACTCATTTACTGTGTTAAGTGAAGGGGTTAATGCATTATCCTCATATGTGTTAAGATACGGTACCCACCTTAGCCTGCATTTTCTCATTATGTTATCATTCACAATGTACATTGAAATGAATGTGCCACACCCAGCTATGTTTTCATTGTTTATACGTTTCCACGGATGAGATCTGGCCAGCTAGCCAGCTATTCTAAATTATTATGCTAATTAATTAAGATGTCCACGCAAGCCTTGAAAAAGTCAGTGACTGAGACTTTCGCTCCATAACCCAAGAAATATAAATTGAAATTTCTTTTGGATTTCCTCAAGGAGAAGTGGGTGGAGAATAAGCCCCATGCGTTACAAAAGTCATTATAACGTGAATGAGCTGAAGCTGCATCCAATTTTGTGTTTGGGGGCTTATTTTCCCTCTTCCGTCAGATCTTCCCCCAAGGGGAACATATTTTTATAGTTCTTAATGTGCTGAGTACCCCTGCACTCTCTGTACCCCAGGTATCCGTTTCCTCTGTTTATTGTATTGGTCTGTTCTTCTGCCACACTGTTCTATGCGAGACATGCTCATATGTATATTTTATGACCCTATGTGTTACAACATATGCTCTTCATTTTTAATAGGAGATTGATGACTATATTGTACAAGCCAAAGAAAAGGGATACGAAACAATGGTGAACTTTGGCAAGCAAGGGTTGAATTTAGCTGCAACTGCCGCTGTAACTGCTGCTGTGAAGGTAGGACACACTCTCAGCATATTGTTTAGATAATTATGAATAATAATACTTACAATTGTCATGTCATTTTACTATTAAAGATTGCACTGTCGCTTATAAATTTAAGCGTTTTGATTTAGCGTTCCATCTTAACAAGGACGTTGGTGCCAAATAATTATATAAAACTTTTATAAGGTTTAAATGAAATAAGAACTTCAGGGAGAGTTTTGCTGGGACACCGCACTCTGATCCTACTCAAAGATTCCAGCTAAACTTAACCTGTGCATTTCCCAAACCCATATGTACCTTTAACAACTTTTTTGAAAGTATTTTTTTTTTTTTTTTATGTGTAACTGCAATGGCCACTAAAGTGTAATCTACCAGCTAATATCAGATCAAGCCTCTTACACTTCACCTTGCTACTTTCAGCTGAAATGCAAAAATGCTGTTCAATTGCCTTAAAATTTGAGACTACAGACAACCGTAATAGTAAATATATCCTCAATCAAATCCATAAAAGTCCCCCTCTACATTTTCCAAAGTCATTTTAATCTTCAAAAATCTGCTGATAGAAGCATGTTTAAGGTTGGAGAATGGAAAACTAAATACAATACTTAAAAATGAATTCCAACCCTCATCCTTAGGCGCTATTCATACCAGACTGAAATGACCCTATAAAGCATACAGATGGGGAATATTAAGAATGATATATTTATTTAATGGATATTTCTATGCCATATGCTTATGTGAATTTCTGTAAAATAGTGTCAGATTTTCTTTTGGATGCATACTAAACAGACAGTAACTGGAGAAATAATAAACACTTTAACCACAGACATTAATTTAAATAATCATCAGCCAAACACCATTAGATGGTCTAATAATCCTGGTCTTGCTAGAGTTGCAGTCACTCTTGAGGAAACCACTTGTGACAATACAGAAAGAGTCTTTCAGTATATTGGAAACACCAAAACCTTCCTGTGAACTCAGAGAGAATCTATTATTGTTACAAGTGTTATAAGCAGACAATATGCACGTTTTAAAGTGAAAAAAACATTTAATTGAACAAGTTTAAGGTTTTAAATCTGGGATATTTTCTGCATATTTAGGTATTGTTACATCCTCTGTCTGTTCTGTGACCAACTGTTCCGTCCCATAATTCTTCCTTCTGTTGTGTGTATGTGTATTCCTTTGTACAGCAGAGCAAGGGCTGTTAGGACTAAATAATACAATAAGCCAAGTGACTCACAAATATTAAAAGAAGACTTTGGTATTTGCACATGCCTGTGTAAATGTACATTTCCTATCTCTATATTTATTTAAATCTATATGTTTGAGAAAATATGGAATTGTTGCATACATGTTCATCATTGCAAATTGCTTTTCTTGAAACATCAATGTACCTACTGCTGTGGAGTAATTGGTAAATAGACTTCAATTAATTTGGTTGATGCCCTTACTTTTTACAGACTTGCGTTGCACTGGGTTTCTGAATACTTTATTTCATGGAAATGCTAGATGGTTTGCTAGATACTTAAATCCACCTGTCTTGCATGGGACACTCCATGGCAAATAAGAGCTTAGTTTTTATGAATGATGAACCAGTTGAAGTGTAAAAAATCTCTTCAAAGAATTGGGGAACGTGTGTGTGTGTGTGTGTATTTTAAATTTCTCATACAAAATGCTTTACATGCATAAAATGGCTATTTAAAATGGTAAGTCACAAGATCTGCAGTTGATGCTGGTAGAACATTTATAATAAGCTGTCTCTCTTTTTTTCTCTCTCTCTCTCCTTTTTTTTCTGTCCATTTTTTCCAAATTATCCTTTAAGGCTTCTGCAAACTATCTGCTGTTTTCAGGTAAAGGTATCTGACCCAGTATCTAAAGCATGAAATGTGCTTACAAGCAAACTTACCATAGCTTTTTAAACACAATGTTAACGTTTTACACTTTTCCAGATTATTTAAAAAAATAGCATGATCCTTAAAAGTACACAAGTAGTATCTAAATTACATATAAGATTTAATATTACTTTTTTATTTGATTAAATATGAATTAAAATATTCTGTGCTTTCCAAGTAAATTTTACAATGCACAAAATTAAAATGTACTGAGTATTTATTCAGCAAGTTTAAATACAATATATTTTCCTGTTGAATTTATAATCATAGATAGTAGATTGGAGGAGACCGCACTAACCAGGCTACCATGGTGCACTGTATTAGGGGCAGGCCAGACCCCACATTAAATATGAAAAATAAAGTGATGGTCCAGGCACTCAAGTAGATAGCATAACAGCAGCTTTATTGGGGCAAACACACAGCAACGTTTCGACCCAACCGGGACTTAGTCAATCTGCTGTTATGTTATCTTCTTGAGTGCCTGGACCACCACTTTATTTTCCAAATTTCTAGTGACAGTCATGCACTATGCATACAATCTTGTAACTTGGAATTTCACTCCAGACTGTAAGCTTCAGTTAGAACATTGAAAGAACACGAACGTCACCCAGGCCACTCAATCTCAAAAAAGTGGCCTAGGTGCAGGGGTTCGGCCAATTGAAACATTCAAGGTAAAACATTGCTGGTTTACAGAAACCTTGAAAGGTTACACACACCTCCACTAGCTGTTACACTAACAGACACTGGAGGTGCTTCCATTGCATTGATGGAGTAAAACTCAGTCCTGTGACATGGAAGCCCCCATGGGAAAGCATTGACACAATGCTATCATATGGGGTAGCTTGGATGCGCACTCACTGTGCATATACATCAGGTACTTTATTTTCTTTTATGCAACATGCAGGGTGGACCTAAATTACCAGGGAGTGGAACATTAAAGTGTTAAGAATACAGATTTGTATTCCTAACACTTTAATGATTCATTAAGATGAGATGATGGCCTCTATTTCAATATTTTTTGATAAGATTTTATGTCTATATATAATACAGATACACACACACACACACTGATATATTGTGTATATGTATGTATGTGTATAAATGATATACTTTTTGAAATTCTAATATTTTTAAGAAGCCATTTGATAAGTTTAAATATTAAATCAAGGCCGATATTTGTATCTGCAAGCGATATTACTGAACTCAAAGGAATGATGAGTAGTGTGTGTTTCTGCATAGTTCTTTATACCCATCTAACTCACCGTAATTGTTGTGTGGCATTTTTTTATAGGCCGTTAACCAGGTGATATAATAACCTAGAATATTCCACATTGTTTTTGCTTCTAATAGAGCACTACATGCAGATTATTATTTTGCTATATAACTGTCGCCTGAGTTATTTTTATATATATATATATATATATATATATATATATATTTATTATAATGTGTGTGTATATGTTTGTGTGTATATGGATGGCTTTATACGTATTTTTAAAGATATCATCGGTATTTTTCCTTCTTTGAGGAGCATTGCTCAGCGGCAGAGAAAGGGGAAGAAATGTATTTCTGTGACACAGCCATTTAAGTAAGTGTGACAAATGAATCAAATTAGTTCAAACAGATTTCACGGCTTAATGTGAATAATGAAATGGCACTGTTCACCTGCCATGCAAGATCGAGCAAGGGAGAATTGCAAAAGTAGCACTGTGGATGCGTGGATTTGCTTGACATGTTTTTTGAAATATTACCAAATTATCATGTTACCGGTCACTTGTGCGACTCAACATTTTTGCAAGTGTATTTTTAGAGTTATATGTTTTCTATCTAGGAGAAGATCACTAAATCTCATTGAACAGTTAAAGGGACACTGTAGTCACCAGAACAACTACAGCTTAATGTAGTTGTTCTGGTGAGTATAATCATTGCCTTCAGGTATTTCTATGCAAACACTGCCTTTTCAGAGAAAATGCAGTGCTTACATTGCCCCTAGGGACACCTCCAAGTGGCCACTGGAGGGGCTTCCTGGCTCAGGGCTGCACAGTAAGTAGCAGTGTTGTTCAGTGTCTCCATGCTGTGCATGGAGATGCTGAATTTTTCTCATTGATTTAATGCATCTCTGAGGTGGTGCTGATTGGCCAAAACGTGTTTGGCCCCTCCCCCTTGTCGATTTTGGTGACATTCTGATGTCACCAAGGGGGCGGACCCATGAAGAGCTAAAAATAAGGTGAGTTTTAAACCATTCTGAGGGGCTAAGGGAGGGGGGCAAGCCATCTAAATGTGGCTTTTCACTATAGGGTCAGGAATAAATGAGTTCCTGACCCTATAGTGTTCCTTTAAAGCTTTCGGACTTTACATATTGTTGCTTCGTTTTTGTTTCCTCATATAGCATTATACATATGTATACTGAGCAAGCCTATTTGCGTCAGCTTGACTTAAAAATTCTATGGTCAAGATTCTCCCTCCCTTGATTACCTATTTATTAACGAGAGCTGAGAGTTCCATTTTCAAGACCGTGGCTAACTTTAGTAAGGTGATATGTTTGCTTTAATATTCATAGGCAAGTGGGATATTGGCCATTTGCAGCTTTTTATATAATTGCTATTAATTGATTTGGAACCCTTAGTGAATACACTTATTGATCACTTTTATGGGTAGTTCTGTCATCCAATCAGTCTTTAGGATCATTAGGCATATTTATCAAAACCCTATAGTATTGGTTTAGAAATATTTGGTTTGAGAGAAAGTAGTTCATGTAAGTGGAGCCAATTTCAGTTGCTTGTAGGTAGGGTCAGAAAGACCTACAAAGATGCCATCAATCTTGGGGATTTTTGAAGCACAACGAGCCTGCCCCCACATTCCTCTGCTTGTCATTCTGGATGTTTGGGAACTCCAAAAAAATCATGGGAACTGTAGTTTACAAACATCTGAGATGGCAAGATTAGGCATATGTTAACTGCTTTATTAACCACATATTGCAGAGATGACTAACAGAACTCAAAATTTTTGGGAACTGTAGTTTCAATGATTCTCAGCAAGTATTACTTTAAATATCTAGTTTTCATTGACTTTGTTATTACTGCTATTAAATTGGATAAAATGACAATAAGGTATTGTGAACCCCATATCCATCTAGTTTGCAACCACCATACTAAAAGTCAGGAGCATAGTTGGGTTCTCAATAATAACTAGGGTTTAAGGCCACAGGTTAAACAGAGCACCCTTCACAACATGCCCCTCCATCCTTAAAGGCCCTTAAAGCCATTTAGCTTGCTGAAGTGCAATGTGTGTGAAGAGTGTGTCCTTTTTTAAAAATAAAAAATTATATTTTCTTACAAAAAGTGCAGATTTCAATAAAAATTACCCTTGTAATAAATTAACCTTGTTACCACCACCATGACTATCAATCAGACAACTGGTTCTGTTACTTTTTGGTTGGTTCGCTCAGTGGAGCTAAACTCAAGAGCCAACAATTGCCCAGAGCACCTGCCTTGACTTCTGATTGAGCTGCATTGAGAAGTTTCTGATTGGATAGCCACAGTAAGTCTGGCCAGGGTTAGAGGTGGAGGGCTTGCACAGGCTTTAGACAAGAGATCTGGTTTTAGATGTACTCCCAAAAAACAAAAACAAAAATCATCCTATGAGTTCCCACTTCTTTCCAATATTCGAAGTGTGTATTTTTTGTTCCACTGGAGCACGAGGCTATAATTTTCAAAGAAATCCATGGTTCTTAGAACTGTAAAAAGTGTGTGCCTTCCTACTTTTATTTTTGAGATATATGAGATTCACATCAGTTACTGCACATACATATTTATTTACAATTCATATCCTAAGAATCTACATAAACATGGTGTACCTTTAACAGTATGAAATATATTAGTGGATATCCAAGGAAAAATGAGGGGGAAAAATGAAAACTGAACATAAAGAATCTTTTCTACTCAAAACATATGTGGTGTATACCCTCCTTAAAAGAAATATGGAATTAGAATATTCTGAAGCTGTTACGGAATAATATGGCTTAGTAATAATTATATAGTTTAAATGAAGGGCAGTTTAATAATTTTTTTTCTTAGTTTTCATTTCCCCTGAGGTTTTACGTGTGAAAATTGAATGTTCAAAATGTCATTGCAATCTTCACAGAATAAAAACATTTAACGGTCACCAGGAATGAATTTATTTACTAGCAATATTCACTAAATTGCCCTCAACAGTGTGTGCACAAAGTGCCAACTAATTATCTATTTTCTTCCAGCAATCTGACAACTTGCTCATGTGTATTTAGGTATTTACCATGACCTTTTAATATACCTCAATATTACCTAGGTGCCCAGACAGTCCCTTTAATAAATGCAGGGGCAATTCAAATTTTTAATGATGATGTAAATGTAGAGCGATAACTCGAATGTTGTATCAGTGCTCATGCAGTCCCAATTTACCTGGATAACACACTGGTGAATAAATTTGATTCTTGTTATATGGTGTTTGTGCAGATTTATATATAGAATTAGATAATGCACAGATAAATATAGGTAGATCAATCATATATATTTCATTGTATACATCTAGAATATTTAATATATTTGCTTCCTTTCTCTCTGTCATTATAGCAAACTCTATTTTTGTGGCAGTTTCACTTAATGCAAATTACAAAATACTGAATGTAGTACCTTGTAATTGAAAAATGACTCATTCATTTCTTTGCAAATTGGAGAAATTGGGCTCCAAATATCAGATGGTAGGCTGTTATTTCTTTCTTACCATTCTGGAAGTTCTTACCTCACCCACTGTGGCATAATTGATTGATTATATTCAGAAGAGCCTACATTGGAAAACCTAATAGCAGACACTGTTTTCCAGCCTGCAGTTTGGAGGGTGAGGGGGAGGGGGAAATAAACTACAAACAAAATCCCTTTTGTTATGCAGCAATTACTGCAGTTCTAATAGTAATTATACAGGATACATTATAGAAACATAGTATTCTTGGTTGTTTTTATTTTGTGTTTTTTTTTTTTTGCAATGAATATTATGTCATAGCTCCTTTCTGTGCTGAAGGACATTAAATAAATAATGTAAAGTATGTATACAAAAGTGAACATATCTAATTTTCCTTTAATCCCCCCTTTAAAAAAACGAGTACTAAGTAGTTATTTTCTGCAGCTAACTATCTCATAGAGTTAGATATGCTATTAGGCAGAATTTGTCAGACGTTAAAGTGACACTGTAGGCACCCAGACCACTTCAGCTCATTGAAGTGGTCTGGGTGCCGTGTCCCTTTTGCACATTGCAGCTCTAAGTCTGCCCTCAGTGGCTGTTTAACAGAGAGCCACTAGAGGGCTTCCGGAATCCAAATGGCCTTTTGGTCCGTTATCGGACACTGGATGTCCTCATGCTAAAACAAACTATTAAACGTAAAAGACATAGAAGCAAGAGGATGTAAAATCTATAACAAACAAAATTTAAAAATGACTTAAAATCAAAGCAAAGTAATTTGTAAAAATATTCTTCTACAGAGCAGTTCAGATGTTGACAGTAAAATTACATGAAAGTTTAAGAATTATGGTCGGACCTTTTAATATGTAATACCCATGTAATTCTATGAGTTTGGCCTTGAAATCTCAGTGACATAGTCTGGCAGGAGTTTGACATTTCTACTTTCTGTGCATGAGTCTTGCAAGACTCACCAAGTTGATGGATTCTTGTGTGTCTTGAACAATCAGAACTGCACTGTTCATTTTTATGACCAAAACGTAGCAGTCATGGGATTGCATGACAATGCTCTAGAGTAGTATTGAGTGGAAAATGGAGAAAGCAGAAAGTGGTGGTTGTTACATCAGGATATTTTGGCTTGTCTGGTGATATCCTTGGTAACAGAAACCCCTATCATATAATTAACTCATCAATCTCACGTTAAATAATGATATTGATTACTTCTCAAAAGTCCATATCTCTTTCCATATAAGGAATAGGTTGTGGGTAGTTGTCACGTGCGTGGGCTATGGGCCTAGCCGAGACAGTGGGGAGAGTGTGGAAGTGACAGGGTTAATGACACCAGACCCCTGGTTACCTGTTGCTAGTCCCAGCAACCACTCAATTAACCCCTGCAATCCCTTCTACACTATCCCCCTTAGTACATAGTCTACTGCCACCACCAAGACTTTTAAACCCGGGCGTCTTAGGTTACCCCACACACAGGAGAATTATAGTATCACAGTTCTTCTTTTACTGATAAAACATATATAGTTAACCCTTTTTGGTAACGTGTTTACCTGAGCTTTCCTCTGGAGAGTGAAGCTCATAGAGAACAGAGACACAAGCTGATTAAGTAAACATTTAATCTGACAAAAAGGATTCACAGTGCTGAGTACAAAATACAGAAATAAATGACATACAGATAACAAATTGCAAAACAGTACATAAAATAAAATAGGAGAAAACACAAGAAATTCCTTACATGTAGTTACCCCATATAGAATTCTTGTGGGAGTCTTAGATGGTATAGGTCTCCTAGAAGTTACTGACAAAAGAAAAATGAATAACTCCCTCGATAGTCCAAAACCCTCATTAATATATCTGAACTAGTTGTTGCTCAGTGGGCAGACCCCTGGGGGGTGGAGGGGGGGGATCAGAAGGGGTTGGTCTGGCAGTTTATTGTCCACTCTATGCAATTCCTTGTGTCCAGCTCTGGTGATGGCTATCTAGATGTTTTATGGTCTAAGCCTGGTGCCAGATCAAAGACCACAATAAACGTCATCCCAAGGTTTACAAAAAAACAACTTTCAACATATCTCAACACACATCAAACACCAACTCATGCTTTTGGCATGACACCTCCCCCTTAAGACGTGGACAGAAAAATTCAGCCACAGGCTGATTTATCTGTCTACCATTAACCCTCTAGTTGCTGAGACATTCCCATGCAAGCTGCCCTTTTTGTGTTGGCCAGTGAAATTATACTGTTGGAGGATAAGGCTCCAACGGAGCAGCTTATCATTGTTACCTGTCACCTGCATCAGGTTGTGATCAGTCCATACCACAGCTACACCCTCAACAAACATGCCTGATTTGCCTGTTTCAATTTCCCATTGATCTCTGGTAACATCCCTTAAACCACACCCACTGCGCTCATGTGGTAGCTGTAAGGGGAAGAAACCAATGGATTTCTGCAACACTCCCCGGTAAGCACACAAAAAAGCAGACAGAGAAAACTCCCAGGATAGATGTGCTGTATCAACACCCATCATCTCTTTCATTTTGCGGTCTGTCTGCTGGGCTTGTTGCACTATCAGACTCTGAACCTTTGGTTCACAATCAGAACGTTGCTTAGGTGTATGCGTGAATTGTGATAAACTGACAAGGTTCCTGGTTCCTCCAACAGTATGTTTCCCTGCAGCCATCCTTCCTGGACCCACAGGCTGAGTCTGTCCGTGCCCCTCACTTTCACTCCAAGTCATCAGACATACAGAACTTTGGAAACTGGCTAAGTCTAGCGCAGAGTAAAGCTCACACACCCTCTGCCCTCCCTCCTAGCCTTGCTGTCCCTTCACATTTTCACCCAGTGCATCACATACATCTGCTTCAGGCACATATTGGCACATTCAGCCCCCTCTCGCTGGAAGGCTTTTCCCATACATTTTCACAGGACACATTTGACCCCCCTTGATCAGATACAGAATTTTGCACACACTCACATAATTTCTTCTCCAAGGCAGGCCATCCTCTCGCAATCTCACATAGCCCCTCAGACTCTGCAGCCGTGACCCACTGCGACTAGTGGTACACATCCCTGGCTCTCACCTTCCTCCTCTCCCTTACTCTCTGACATCCCAGCCTCACAGTATTTTGATACAGGCACATCACTACTCACCCCTATCTCACATTTGGTAGACATCACTGGTTCTGTTACAGGTAGATATTTATCCACACCTTGCTCTCCCTCCCAGCAATCACAGTTCACAATGTCTCCCATAGTTTCACACAATACCTTAGGTGGAGCAGTCAGCCCCTCTGGCTCACAAACAGTGTCCTCTGGAGCATAGTGACAGAGCATCCTGCCCAAATCATTCCCCAACAGAACATTAACAGGGATATCCTCCAAAATCCCTACTTCCCACAAACCTTTGCCCGCACCCCAATCAAGGTACACACGTGCCAAGGGCACAGCGGGGCATACACCCCCAATTCCTTTGATGGACATGGTTCTTCCAGGGATTATGTCCTCCATATTCACCACTTCAGGTCGCACCAGGGTGAAGGAAGCTCCAGAATCTCTCAGTCCCATGGTCACTCGGTCACCCACAATTACACTCTACAGGTTATCCTCTCGTTTCCCCCCGGACCCACCCACAAGCAATACTGATGGTGCCCCTCCACGGACTGGTGAGGGCATATTCCTAGTGGGGCAAGTCCTGCTCAGATGACCAATCTGGTTGCATCGAAAACAACGGCGGGCATCTGACTCACTTGACATAGCCCCGGCTACGCTGGCAGTCGGCGGTGAAGTTCTCACTGCAGATCTTACAGGTGGTGATTGAACTGTAGCTTCTCTCCAGGTCAAAGTAGCAGCTGACACAAGTCCACACCTGGATGTGGGTGCATGGATGTCGGCATAGTCATCTGCCAGTTCTGCAGCAGCTCTAGCATTTTTTGGCTTTCTTTCCAAAATCCACTCTCGTACATTAGGGCTCCGGGTCTGCAAGAACTGCTCCAGGACCATTAAGTCATTAAGGGCTTCATAGGTGGTAGCTTGTACTCCTGTTACCCATTGCCGGAACATGGTTTCTAATTGTGGAACATATAGAATGCAGCTGGATGATGGGCATTGCTGCAAACTCCTAAACTTTTTCCTGTAAGACTCAGGAGTAAGGTTAAAAGTTTTTTGCAATGCAGATTTGATTGCCTCATAGTTGTTATCAGTCTCTGGGGGAAGGGACACAAACACATCTAAGGCTTTCCCTTTCAATTGTGGAGTTAAATATCTGCCCCACTGGTCTGAGGGTAGTTGATGCTGCCGGCATACTTTCTCAAAACCTTTTAAAAATACATCCAAATCCGTCCCTTCTTCGAGGGAAGGAAAATCATCCTTACGGAGCCTACGTGTGCTGGACTCTGATGCATTGCTGTTCAGTGAGGACTGAAGGGTAAATTGCAGTTTAGCAAGTTCCAGCTCATGTCTCCTTTGCGCATCCCTTTCGGACAGCCTCTCTGCAGATTCCCTTTCTGCAGCCTGCTGTTAGATCATCACTTGCATGGCCTCCTGAGGATTTGCAGCCATCAGTTGCCAAAATTAATCAGTTGAGCAAATGTCAATGGTTTGAGGGGTACAACCACCAGGCATTCCAGTGAGCAACACTCCTGCAGTAGTAGGGAGCTCAGTAACCCTTTCAGTGTCCGTCTCTGGCTGGAAAACATGGTTGTCAGCCTCCACAAGGTCTGCAATAAGTTGTGCTTTATTTTTGCCAAAAGTTGGCAAATCCTTTTCTTGGCACAACAATTCCAAGGCCTCTTTCGATTGTTTGTGATAGGCCTCCATATTCACAATAGGATAGAGAAATTAAAACAAAAGATGGGGAGGGAATAACTGTTTTGCACTTTGTATGTATTTTAAATCAGCACTGAGCTTGGTCTTTGGAAATTACACAAAAACAAGTATGCAATTTCTTTTAGTGCTAAGACCCCCTTTACAGGTAAAATCTAGCAAGCACTAAAAATCTCTAAATATATCCCACCAGCTGCCGCCAGTTTGTCACATGTGTGGGCTATGGGCCCAGCCGAGACAGTGGGGAGAGTGTGGAAGTGACAGGGTTAATGACACCAGACCCCTGGTTACCTGTTGCTAGTCCCAGCAACCACTCAGTTAACCCCTGCAATCCCTTCTACACTAACCCCCTAGTACACACTTTACTGCCACCAGCAAGACTTTTAAACCCGGGCGTCTTAGGTTACCCCACACACAGGAGAATTATAGTATCACAGTTCTACTTGTACTGATAAAACATATATAGTTAACCCTTTTTGGTAACGTGTTTACCTGAGCTTTCCTCTGGAGAGTGAAGCTCATAGAGAACAGAGACACAAGCTGATTAAGTAAACATTTAATCTGACAAAAAGGATTCACAGTGCTGAGTACAAAATACAGAAATAAATGACATACAGATAACAAATTGCAAAACAGTACATAAAATAAAATAGGAGAAAACACAAGAAATTCCTTACATATATTTACCCCATATAGAATTCTTGTGGGAGTCTTAGATGGTATAGGTCTCCTAGAAGTTACTGACAAAAGAAAAATGAATAACTCCCTCGATAGTCCAAAACCCTCATTAATATATCTGAACTAGTTGTTGCTCAGTGGGCAGACCCCTGGGGGGTGGAGGGGGGGGATCAGAGGGGGTTGGTCTGGCAGTTTATTGCCCACTCTATGCAATTCCTTGTGTCCAGCTCTGGTGATGGCTATCTAGATGTTTTATGGTCTAAGCCTGGTGCTAGATCAAAGACCACAATAAACGTCATCCCAAGGTTTACAAAAAAACAACTTTCAACATATCTCAACACACATCAAACACCAACTCATGCTTTTGGCATGACAGTAGTAGTAAGACCAAGTTTCAAAAATCCAGGCAACACTGTTTCAGAATGAAAACAATGTATCTTTTATATCCAGTTTACCTTAAAGAGAACAGAGAAAGATATAGTGTAATACAGTAATCTTATTTTCCCACAACCGTATTCCCCTTAACGGGACCCTTACACAGTATCAATGTGACTTATGTCTACAACAGTCACAAAAAAAGCATGTACAGTGGAACCTTGGAACTGGAACGGTCCCATTCTTGAACAATTTGGAAGTCATACAAAAATTTAGAGCAAAAAGTGTCTCTGTACGTGAACGATCTTTGGTACCCAAACATACAACAAAGAGCCATGTCTCATTTTTAAGTCAGAAAAGAGTGCATTTGCAAGACCCATCTCTTTTTGTACTACTAATAGACCACTAATAGTGTCACAGGTCTGGAGTACGGTAGGGAGTTACCAGGGGACAATTATAAACAGCAATATGTAAAGTAAATCTAAAAATGTGGGTATCCGTAAAAAACTTAAAGAAGAGTATATCTGTGGTTTTATGACTTCATAACATACATTGCTAAAATAATAATTTATTACTTTTATATCTTGCATTGGAACTGCAACACTGTTGAATGCTGTATTCCATATCTGCCCACGTAAAATGCTGTAATTTTGGGGGGCTGTAACGGATTAATCAATTTTACAATAATTCCTATGGGAAATGTTGATTCGGTTCTCGAACAGCCTTCTGGAACGGATTAAGTTTGAGTTCCGAGGTTCCACTGTATTTGATAGCTCAAAGCAGCATAACAGTTTTTCAGGCTTTGTGTTACCACTCTGCCGATCCGATCGGTATGATCAGTCTCCTCACGGACCGGTGTTTAATGGAACGCTGAATCTGTACACCACTGCATGAAATCTGGGACGCTGTATCTGAAGCTGCTGCTCTTCTTACATCAACGCGTTTCGCTCCTTCACTCTGGGCTTTTTCAAGAATTTACATGCTCTCCCTGGCATAATCTCGTTCTAACTCTTAAAGGTACAGTGTATCTTTCCTCCTCTTAAAGTTGCAGTGTATCAGAGGCGAAACGCGTTGATGCAAGACGAGTGATACAGCTACACAAATGGAATCAATTACATAGAAATCTAGGCCACTGCTTCCCAATTTTTTCCAAAATTTACTTGCATTTTTACCATCCTTAACAACTTATAGCATTACATCACTTGCAGTCTTAGCTTGAGATATGCATCTGCATAGTTCATACTTGTAGCTAAATTTGCTTAGCCACACGGGAAACTCAATTTAATGCTGAGACTTCTTAAAATATACATACCTCTTGTTTGTGGCACACTTTGAGGTAACTCAAATCCATCAGTTTCAACCTTTCTTTTTGTGGTGTTAATTCAAAAGAAGACATAATACCTAATTTGAAGCAATTGCCAACTGTGCCACAAAAAGTGGGGATAAAAAAACAGTCTCCATCTAGAGCAATTTGAAAAGATGGAAAATCTATTCATGCTATTGTATGATTTGCAGATATTTCTGGTGACAAAGGGAAATGTCAGATTTTTTTCTCTTGACTCCTTTTGTAAAATAAAATATCTAGCGACATTCAATGTTCCATTTTTTTATATTTACTTGATTTTTTTTTTTGTACACGGGTAATCTTGCAGATGTTGTGTTGGACTCCGTTATAGCAAATGTAATTTTGTTTTGGCCGCTCCATCAAGATTGTTGTCTACGTATTTTCCTGAAGATTGATGATTAGATTGGAATGTTCTACACTACTCTTTAGTCCAAAATGCAGCCAAGAAAATTAGTTGTGAAATGAATAACTGAATCAAGGGCGCCCTATGTGTATGACTATACTTTGTTAACTGCACACAATTCTAAATGTCTGTCCTGAATTCAGTTTTGGAAATGTAACCGCACCCACCACAACTGGTTTACAATGCTGTTTATTTCCAAGTGCCAAGAATAAACTGCAGTAAAGAAAAAGAAAAAAATGTTTATATAAACACTCAGCCTAATGCATGTGTATTGGAAACATTTGAATGTTCTGCACAGTTTTGTTTCAATGTATTATTTGGCTCCAATGAATATGGTGATGTAGTAAGAAAAGAAACATCTATGGCAAATGCGTGTGAGAGCACACACACACACACACACACACACAAAAAAAAATACACTTGTTTTCTTTCCCTGATGTTGTATTTTGTCTTTGCCCAGGGCCAGGGAGCTATTACAGAGCGTTTACGCAGTTATAGTATGCATGACCTGACCGCTATACAAGGAGATGAACCGGTAGGGGGCAGACCCTTCCAAACTTTACCTGAAATCCAGAAGAAACACAGGAACGCTAATAGCGAAGAGTCTGGTAAGTGCATCTGTTTGCATTGAATTACAAGCAGCATCTGCATCTATTGTTTTACATTTTTATTTTTTATTTTTTAAATCATTCAAATGTTCCATTATTATTGGAATTGCAACATTATGGTGTACAGATTTAAAACAGAGCTTAAAGGGATACTATAGGTATCAATACCGGAAGCACTTTTGAGCAGGGTCCTCATCAACCTATTCTTCCTGTAACATTTTGTAATTGTCTCATATATTGTTAAATTTCCCCATTTATAACATCGTAAAGTGCTGCAGAATAAATTGGCACTATTTAAATACCAATAATAATACAACTTTAGCTTTATGAGTATGAGCAGTTTTAGTGTATAGATCAGTGATGGCGAACCTATGGCACACTTTTTGTGGGCACGTGGCCATAGGTTCACCATCAATGCAGAGTAGGCACCTGCCTGCCCAAAACTGCCTACTCTGCTTCCGTGTCGTGAGGCAGGGGGAGGGATCTGTGAAGCAGCTCCCCTGTCCTCCTGCGAGCAAGCTGTGTGGAGCATCGCGCGGGAGGACAGGGGAGCTGCTTCACAGATCCCTCCCCCTGCCTCCCGACACGGAAGCAGTGCTTGCCACCACCAGGGATGGCTGTGTGTCCCCCCTCCTTCATTAAAGGTAAGGAGGAGGAAGGGAGGGATATTGATTTAGCATACTTTTTTTTTTAAAAACACCTTTACTCCAGCCCCACACACACAGCACCTCCAGCCCCACACACACAGCACCCTACCCCCCCCACACAGCACCCCTCCCCTCCCCCACCCAGCTTCCCTCCCCTCCACCCAGCATCCCTCCTCACCCCTACCCCCCCACACAGCACCCCACAACACACACAGCACCCCTACCCCCCACAGCACAGCACCCTTACCCTCACACAGCACCCCTCACCCTCACACACACACCGCACCCTCACACACACACCACCCCTCACACACACACACAGCACCTCTCGTACACACACACACACAGCACCTCTCGTACACACACACACACACAGCACCTCTCGTACACACACACACACAGCACCCCTCGTACACACACACACACAGCACCCCTCGTACACACACGCACACACAGCACCCCTCGCACACACAGCACCCCTCACACACACAACACCCCTCACACACAGCACACACACAGCACCCCACACACAAACACATACACTACACCCCTCAATGCAGTATGTGTGTGTATTCAGCAGTCTGTGTGTGTGCGTGTATTCAGCAGTCTGTGTGTGTGCGTGTATTCAGCAGTCTGTGTGTGTGCGTGTATTCAGCAGTCTGTGTGCGTGTATTCAGCAGTCTGTGTGTGTGTGTGTATTCAGCAGTCTGTGTGTGTGTGTGTATTCAGCAGTCTGTGTGTGTGCGTGTACTCAGCAGTCTGTGTGTTCAGCGGACTGTGTGTGTATGTATTCAGCAGTCTGTGTATGTATTTAGCAGTCTGTGTGTGTGTATTCATCAGTCTCTGTATTCAGCAGTCTTGTGTGTGTGTGTGTATTTAGCAGACTGTGTGTATGTATTCAGCAGTCTGTGTTTGTATGTATTGCATTTGTTGGAGATACTAATAAATATAAGCTTAAATGACCACTATAGTGCCAGGAAAACATACTCGTTTTCCTGGCACTATAGTGCCCTGAGGGTGCCCCACCCTCAGGGTCCCACTCCCGCCCGGCTCTGGGGAGAGAAAATTGGTAAAACTTACCTTTATTCCAGCGCCGGGCAGGGAGCTCTCCTCCTCCTCTCCTCCCATTCGGCTGAATGTGCACGCGCGGCAAGAGTTTCGTGCGCATTCAGACGGTCTCATAGGAAAGCATTCATAATGCTTTCCTATGGACGCTGGCGTCTTGTCACTGTGATTTTCACAGTGAGAATCACGCAAGCGCCTCTCGCGGCTGTCAATGAGACAGTCGCTAGAGGATTTGGAGGATGGATTAACTCATTTATAGACATAGCAGTTTCTCTGAAACTGTTATGTTTATAAAAAAAATGGGTTAATCCTAGAGGGACCTGGCACCCAGTCCACTTCATTAAGCTGAAGTGGTCTGGGTGCCTAAAGTGGTCCTTTAATTGTATCTATTTATATCATTATTTAAAATTTTTATCATTGAACTCTCTGTTGTTGTGTTCTTTTAAAACAAAAGTTGTTAATTAGTTCGGACAACAGTACGAGTTGTTTTTTCTAAACTTAAACCTCAGTATTGAGGTTTAATTGCCATGTTGTCACTTTAAAGAAAAAAAAAGTTGGCATGTATTGCGGTTTGGGCACTCGGGCTCAAAAAGGTTCGCCATCACTGGTATAGATCATACCCCAGCAGTCTCACTGCTCTCAATTCTCTGCTTTTAAGACTTAAAGGATCACTATAGGGTCAGGAACACAAACGTGTATTCCTGACCCTATAGTGTTAAAACCACCATCTAGCCCCTCTGGGCCCCTCATGCCTCCATAAATATAGCAAACTCTTACTGTATTCAAGCCTGAAGCTGTAGATCTGCATGCTGCTTGCCACAGAAAAAACAAGCAGTCTGCTGACATCAGAAGTGGTAGCCTGATTCAATCACAATGCTTCCCCATAGGATTGGTTGTGACTGTGCATGAAAAAAGTTACATTTTTGATTTGGATATTAACTTGCTGTAGAATTTTTTTTCTTTTTCTCTGTAAATTGAACTTTAATCACACGGAGGAAGCTCCTGCGGAATCTAGTGGGCTATTAACGTGGTAATGTCATGGCCACATCCTTTTTTTTTCCCCTTCTCTTTTTTACTCTTTAAATTCCATGCCCGGATCTTGGTGCTAGGCACCACCATTTTAGTGTGGGCAGATGAAAATGAATGAATAGCAATTACAAAGAATGAAGAATTAATTTCAGTTTGGTCTTTGTTCATTCATTTTGTTTAATATTAGGAGAGAGCTATCTGCCACTTACTACCCCCACCTTCCA
The DNA here is from genome assembly GCA_933207985.1 of Pelobates cultripes. Classification (NCBI taxonomy): domain Eukaryota; kingdom Metazoa; phylum Chordata; class Amphibia; order Anura; family Pelobatidae; genus Pelobates; species Pelobates cultripes. The sequence goes on from OW240922.1 coordinate 81,146,192, forward strand.
CCCCCATTACCTCCTTAACTCTATGGGGGTCAATATTGGGGTAAATCCCATATGCTAAGCTGTGCTTACGAACGTATCTACTATACAGTGAGTAACCTGTGACTATTTTTGTGCAACAAGAAGTCTATTTGAAGTATATAAATTATGAAATAAATAAATTTGTATAGAACATAGTCTTATTCAGAATTACATTTTCAGTTGGTCACAAATTCTCCTTTTCTCCAGATCTTTTGAGGTAGAATTGTCCATGGCCACAACTTTAGTCTATCTGAAGGCTCCCTAAATTGAAAGTGTCCATCTAAGATCTCTTTGAAATGTTGGGAGACAAACACTAAAAGAGAGTATGAATGCCTACTGCCTTAGGGCAATATGATTTGATTGGATTTATTTTCTATAAAGAGAAGTACATATTTGAATTCATTTTAAAAAAGTGTCCAGAGTTTGTACAGGAAAAAAAAACATACCTTTGAACCTATATATATAGAAGGAAAACAAAAACCAAAAACACAGTGATCAGTTTCTTAAAACATTGTCCTAAAGCCAAGATAAACAGGTGGGTGTCTGAGCGTGTTACATTAAATTATATTGGCTTTCTTTTTTACTTTTCTATTTATTAGTTATTTTATTCAAGGTTGGTACATCTTTTTGTAGCCATCAAAAGTTGTCTTATATGGCTGGGCAGTTGTTTTATTGAGTTCTTGTTCTGTCTGCTTGCGCTGATTCTTTAAAAGGGCTAGGGATTCTCTTTATTCATTGGTTGAGAGTGTTCTGCTGACACTTAGCCAATGGACGAGTTCCTACATCTTCACCTTGCTTCTCCTGCTCTGAGAAAACCGGATGCAGTACTGGCACGTGAAAAGACCCAGGTCAGTGTCAAGTCATTCTAAAACTGTTTAACAGTTTAAATGGCACTCAAGTCCTATTAAGCACTACAGTGGGTAGAAGTGGTTATGGTGCTTGCAGTGTTCCTTTAAACCAGCTAACCAAATTTGAGGAATTTCCCATTGTTTCAACCTACAGACAAGAGTGCAGACTAGCATGACCCTCTTTGGGGCTTTTGTATTGACAACAGTCTCTACTATGACCCTACTCCATCTGCACCCAATTACCTACTTACCTTTTTGTAAATTATTATTATTATTATTATTATTATTATTATTATTATTATTATTATATGAAGGACACTATTGGCATCCAGACCACTTCATCTTTTTGAAATAGTCTGGGTGCACTGTCCCTGTCCACTTAACTCTGCAAGCTAAAACATTGCAATTTGTATGTTGCTGGATTAAGACTGCCTCTAGTCAAATATCCCATTGTAAACATTAAAGTAATGCTTTCCTATATAGAAGGCCTAAACCATGCACTTTAGGCATGTGCTGATGGGAGCTAGGCATTCGAATAAGGTATCTAAAGTTTTTAATCATTTGCCTTGGGGGTGGAGGTGCGAAAGAGAGGGGTGCAGAGCGTCTAGGGACACAGCTTTCCTGTTGAGTATGCATATTCTATATAAGTGAGATGTTCTTAAAGGACCACTTTAGGCACCCAGACCACTTCAGCTTAATGAAGTGGTCTGGGTGCCTGGTCCAGCTAGGGTTAACCCATTTTTTCATAAACATAGCAGTTTCAGAGAAACTGCTATGTTTATGAATGGGTTAAGCCTTCCCCTATTTCCTCTAGCGGCTGTCTCATTGACAGCCGCTAGAGGCACTTGCGTGCTTCTCACTGTAAAAATCACAGTGAGAGCACGCAAGCGTCCATAGGAAAGCATTGATAATGCTTTCCTATGTGACCGGCTGAATGCGCGCGCATTCAGCCGACGGGGAGGAGAAGAGGAGGATCGGAGGAGGAGAGCTCCCCGCCAAGCGCTGGAAAAAGGTAAGTTTTAACCCCTTCCAGAGCCGGGCGCGAGTGGGACCCTGAGGGTGGGGGCACCCTCAGGGCACTATAGTGCCAGGAAAACGAGTATGTTTTCCTGGCACTATAGTGGTCCTTTAAGCCTCAATAGTCTGAGACAAGAGTAACTAAGACAACAAAACTATTCCTTGTAGTTGATCAGTTAATTAGTGGGACAAAGGTTCATGGAATAGCCTTCCAGCTGAAGTGGTAGAGGTTAACACAGTAAAGGGGTTTAAGCATGCGTGGGATAGGCATAAGGCTATCCTAGCTATAAGATAAGGCCAGGGACTAATGAAAGTATTTAGAAAATTGGGCAGACTAGATGGGCCGAATGGTTCTTATCTGCCGTCACATTCTATGTTTCTATGTGAAAATTCAGTTGACTGTGATTTAGACCTTAACCCCTGGTCAGTCTTTAAAATACTGGGATATATGAAGAAATCCCTCGGTGCTGATTATACATCCCATCCAGATGTTTTTCCTGTCCAAATGTGTAGTTGTATTTTTTTTTTTTTTTTGATGATGTCAATATGTTCCATTGAATATTCCAGTGTAGAAGGCAAAGCAAGGTCACAAGTAATGAGACAATTGTAAACCAACAGATGCTGTGTGAGTGAGGCAATTTACGAAACGGTACTCCTTAAGTATCAACGCCCATTGATAACCTTTTTTTTTGTCCAATAAATTTGTAAACTTTAGTAAGCTGGGAGAATTTGGGACATTTGTGATATGATTTTTGCATGTATCCTAAAATAATTTCTTGACAAATTTTGACTTGTGCCTGTGCACACAGTTAACTGTCCTTAAGCATTGTTAGTGTGTCACGTAGCGATCAATGCATTCAGATATTTCTCAAACCATTTATCATGATTTAGGAATCTATCTGTGCATGTGAATTTTCCTCTTTCGTATATTTAGTGTAATAATAGTCCACATGCGAGATCCGTATGTTTATGCATAAATTTGCGTATCTACAGGACATTATTATGAAAAAGGAGAAACCAGCATGAGAGAACCTTTGTTTTTCTTTAGCTTTTACAAGATAGTGTTATACATTTATTTTCCCCAAATAAAGCCCTGTGTCCAAATGTTGTCAGAAAGAAATACAAACTATACCAGGTTGGATTTACTATATAGGTACACATGAATTACCAACAATTCTGAAGTCTTTCATTTTACGAATATAATACCCAATAATGAATTTGTCATATTTTCTAGATTAGCATTGATCCATGGCACAGGGAACTGGAAGAATCTAGAGTGACATTTATTACCATGGCATTCTCTATTTTTCCTCTTTTCTTGGAAAGAAAATTACAATTAGGTAATTGGACCGCTTGCATTCAGTACCTGGGTATGCAAACAGCAATACAATATGGGCCTGGCAAATACACTTGTGTTTAGAAATACATCTACTACATTGCGATAAGTGAATTTTTGTAGATATGACTAATTTCGTTTATACATCTCATGGGAGGTCTAATAAGTCTTAAATGTTAAGAGTTATATAGAACATACGTTTACATATTTATAATAAAAACCAAAGAAAAAGTTACCTGCGCTCTCTCCTGAATCCCTATGTATATTTAAACAAATGGAGGTCATTTAGTTACTCGTTACTCCAATGGCCATTGGAAGGAATGCCCGCCTGCCAACGTCAAGGCAGATCCCCATTAGAGATATCTTTGCCAGAAGCACAAGGAAGCAAGGTTAAGGGTCAGCGTAGGACCCGTCTAGGGCGGTCTGCCTTGACGTTGGCAGGCGGACATTCCTTCCAATGGCCATTGGAGTAACTAAATGACCTCCATTTGTTTAAATATACATAGGGATTCAGGAGAGAGCGCAGGTAACTTTTTCTTTGGTTTTTACTGTATATATTAGGGCTGATGTATACTGTGGTCGTTGCTGCCGCCCAGGAGTGATGGGAGTGAGCGCAGGACTTATCTTTTTGCATTTGTGTTTACATATTTATGCCTAGTTTCTCTTTCAGAAACACATCTACTCTTTCCTGGGTTCTGTGAGGAGTGATTTATTTTTTTTTGTTAGAAATTGTTAATGTTTTGTTTACATATTTCACTGGGTGGTATGGAGTCATGCAGAGCATGTGTTTACATATTTGTTTATTATAGATTTGGTGGGGAAACTGGTAACTCTCCAGCTGCTGTGGAACTGCATCTCCCATGATGCTTTGCCAACGGTGCTTTGGCAATTAAAGCATCATATAAAACGTAGTTGCACAAACGCCACTTGGTGAGCGACTCGTTGGCCAACCTTACATTGGGTCATTACTTAAATTTCTATGGGCAATCTCATGGGTTAGAATTTTCTTAACGTCTTCTTGCTGCTCCTGTTTTTTTTTTTTTTGCTCTGGACGTGGGTATATGGAAAGGAGTGCAAAACACAAATATATACAGAAAGGCAATAAAATGAAGTGTGGTAGCAATAATGCCACAGACCCCCTGAGTGGAAACCCCTTACACCACTCAAAAATAAAAGGCAAATACATACAATGTAGAGGGCTGGTCACACTTTAAAATATGTCTGAGCTTTGGCTGTCTCTGCAGGTTGGAAGCTGCTGTATGGACTCTCTGTGCTGTGTAGCTGCTCCCCCACGGATCAGTGAGTAGAATCTCTACTCACTGATCCGTGGGGGAGCAGCTACACAGCACAGAGAGTCCATATGGAAAGGAGCACTGTGTATAAATAACATTGCTTAAATCATTTCAGCACTCTTCTCCTTCGCTAGTGAATTCTTTGTCTTCACTTTCAGCCTTACAATACCATTCTGGATTGCTAGCAGTGTTCATTTTATCAACTAACAATTTTAGTCAAATTTTTCCAGACACCTTGAGGGACTTGGAGGACACAAAGAGACACAGAGGGGCTGCGAAGGGGCAAAAGAGACTGATAGATGCTTTAGCTAAACCCATTGCTCGTCCCGACTAAAATTTACTGGAGATTTAGTCGACTAAAACTAAAACAATTCAGATGAATAAAATCGGAATAAAACTAAAATATTTTTTTTTTAATCAAAATTAACCATGATTGCCAGAGCTCAACTTAAACAGGATGTCTGCACTATGTAGCATAGACCAGTTTCAATCCCTGTGCGACATACGTGTTATATATATCTTTGTGGGAATATGCATTCCATCTTATAAAGAGACTCTCTGATTGCTTCGGAGGTCACCACCATCAAGGGCATAGACATACTATACTGCTTTGGCCCTAACTAGCCAACCTAGATAAGTATTACGGGAGTGCATTTTACCATTTTTATAAAGCATCATTTGATGATTGTCTATATTGTGTGTGCATATATAACTGCTTTGTCCAGCTCTCACACACATTCATGATCATAAGTGTATTGACTCTGTGTGTGTGTGTGTGTGTGTGTAATGTATTTCATTTTTCATTTTAGTAGAACGTAATTTAGGGAGAAAGTGAATTTATAAGCTTTTGGTAGCATGTAAAGCCTGAGAGATAAATAGATTTCAGCCGGGGTAGGCTGGATATCATCCAGCATTCAAGGAGCATGACTAAAATACATAATGCTTCACAACTCTGATGAATTTTAATGTTACAGCACTGAGCCTACTGCAGCCTGATTCATCTCGAATAAAAGAGCACAGAAAAATATTCTCCTTTCATGTATCTGGATAAAATAAACCAGATTTTTACTTGTAGTTTTTTTTTCTTTCTTTTTTTTTACTTCTCGGTCCTCTAAACCAGGATCCTAGTTAAATTGGCCAAAATATAATGCTATTAATTTGGAAAACCTAAACGAATCCCTTTTCTCAGTGATGGGGCAGTTCTTCCATCGCACAAAGCAATTCATTTGGCAATCGAAATCCAAATAATTAAAGAGGTTTCATAATATTTCTGCTTGTTCACAAAATGCGATGTACAAAAGGTTTGTTTTCAATAGAGGCAGGAAGTAGAGAATAATGCAATCCAGATGTGCACATTATAGTCCGATTTCAAGTCAGCAGTAATCGGAATGCTGTTTGCGCCACCAAGTGGACACTTTTGGAAACTATTTGAAAATAATATTGAGTGAGGGAGGTAGAAAGCGGAAGGTGGCAATTAGTTTGGAAATGCTAAAATGAGATTGTTAGATCTTAATGATATCATTCTGATGTTGGAAGAAACAATATACTTTACAAAATAAATTATTTTTAATTAAGAACGGGAGAGCCTTATTGTGTTATATTAATTTCATCTTCCAGATGAGGGTATTTGAGGTTTAAAGTGGGAATAAAAACATAGATGTATAAATACACTATACATATAGATGTTTTTTCTTCTTCTTCTATGTAAATATTACTGCATGCCTTTATATTCTATATTCATAGATACACATACTCTTTAGGGTGAAACTCTAAGCAGCAGAACCACTAGCTTAATGTAATCTTTGGATCCACAATGCATTTAGAAAGTATTCAAACCCCTTCATTTTTTCAATTTTTTTATGCTGCAGTTAAAAAAAAAAAAAAAATTCACATCCATTGACGCTCAATACCCCATAATGACAAAACAAAAACTAGATTGGTGACACCATTACAAATATATTAAACAGAAAAAAATGGAAATATCACATTGATGTGAGGCTTTGGCCGCTTAAAGGCACACTGTAGTCACCAGGACAACTACAGCTTAATGCAGTTGTTCTGGTGTGTATAGTCTGTTCCTGCATTCATTTTAATGTAAACACTGCCTTTTTAAGAGAAATGGCAGTGTTTATATTGCTGCCTAGGGATCTCCAGGGGCAGACACTCAGACGGCCACTAGAAGTGCTTTCTGAGTCAGTAGTGCAGCACTGACATTCAGCAGGAGACGCTGAATTTTACTCATAGAGATGCATTGATTCAATGTGCATGCGCAATAGCCTTCCAATGCTTTCTATGGTAAAGCAACAACAATCAGAAACACCTTTGCAGTAGTGGGAAGTCACTCAGTGAGGGGACAAAAGTTTAACAAAAGATCACCCCTATGCACTCCAGAAATTTAAATAGGGGCTCTTCTAGGTCCTTAGTACAATAATAAAAACGTAAGTTATCTACAATAAAAAAACCAGAACAGAAAGAAAGGTGATAGGGTAATATCGTAAACCCAATAATATAATAAGGGTTGAATGAAAATCACTTACATATTTGATAAGAGGTACATGACATAAATCAAACGGTCCAATATGATGTATTCTTAGTATAGGAAGGACTTGTGAAGGAAAGGAAAAATTGACATAGTGCAGAGCTATGCAGAACACTAGGTCCGTTTTCCCAGCAGGACCAGCTAAAAGGGCAAACCGTTGTGAAGTGGTAAATGGTGCCTGGGTACTACTATCATCATAACTAGTACAGCAGGGGTACCCCTTTACGTTGCCACATATCAGTACATTACCATCACTGGCGGATTCAAGGGAGCTACACCAGCTTTCTATATCAGATTATTATTTTTTTTTAATGCAAGTAATCCAATGCTTTTATAGTGACATTCTCCTGAACGACACCATGTACATATTATGTACCCAACAATACTTTATTCCCCTTTATAACTGTTACATATGTCAGTGACAGACAATGTGTATTGCAACAGCCTGTAGCACTGTGACACATGTTAAAGTAAGTTTATTTTTATTTTATTTTTCTCTTTAATTTAAATTTATTTTCTTTTTATTGCTATGGAGTTCTGTGATACTGCATGTTGTGTGTGGAAAGAAACAAAAACTAAATAAGTTAACTCAGGACTTGACAAATTTGCTTTGAATCTAGGAGCCAGCTAAAAAAGTTAGGATCCAGATTTATTTTTAAAACTTACAAAGCTTTATATTCAACGACAAAAAAAAAATAATTCTTAAAGGGACACTATAGTCACCAGGACCCATACAGCTTAATGTAGCCTGGAGGATGTACATTCTCGAAATAAATACTTTTGTGTAGCAGTTATGGAATCTGTATCTACTATAAAAGTTGTAATCTCATCATGCCAAGTTTTTCAGAGTTTTAGGATTAAAACTGTAATTCACTCTTGTAGTATTTGTTTTATAACTAGACATATTAGGCATTTTAGCAATCAAGACTAATTAGGGAATCTATTTTGTTAGTTTTCTTTTGCTGCAATAATTTGTGTAAAACTTATTTAAATGTAAAATTTATTTAAAAACATAAATTTTTAAAAAGTGATATATATATATATATATATATATATATATATACATATATGTGTGTGTGTGTATGGCTGCACTTATACAGAAAAAGTGTAATCATGGCAGACGGCACATGTCAAAAGTGACAAAAAGGTCTTGGTCACAAATGCGTCAGATCTCAAAAAGCATTAGTCCTTAAGGGGTTAAAGTTTAACCAATACAGCCTGAGTCACAATACTGCTGTTCTGTTTCTGTTACGCTTGGCATTCCTCATTGTTTTATCTTCCTTTTTAGAAGTTGCACTCTTCCAAATTCAACAATTCCATTCCTTCAGAAAAATGTTTATACAACACAATCTGACTTGTTCTCCAACACGGCTCTGTTCTTCAGTAATGTTTGTCTAATACTTTATACTTATACTTAGAATATCCAAATACAGTATTACACACTGTGTCACAAAAGTAAATAATGAAAAATCCCAATAAGATTCCTCAGTAGTTCAAAAATGACACTTAATATACTTATGTTGAATGAAGAGGCACATGGACTTACTTTGAGCATTATGTGTTTAGCAAAGTCCAGATATGTGTTTCTTCTGATTAGAAGTGTACCAGATGCTGGTTTGTCATTCTAGTGTAAATGCGTGTGAAGATAACGACTTCCTACAAGTGTAGCATAAACAAATCACATAGGATAATAAAGATAAAGGCAATATCAAAGTGATACATTACTTCAAAGTGCATGGTGCTTAGAGCCCCTGACCCTAGTCTTATTGCAGAGTGGCTTTTTGCCCTTGTGATTGGTAAAACACTTCCAGGCTTCCCGTGTCAATTTTGTCGCTATTGTGCATGACTACAGTGGCTCAGCCAATAATAAAACAATTCAATTCATGCTGAACATTATAAATGTATTTTCAGATTTTAACCTAGACAAAACCTTTAATTATTGGTCACATCCTTAACAGAGAAGGTGAGGCCACATAACCTAAATATTAGAGCCCCCAATAAACCCTTAATATTATATTACCCATCAGCGACAAAAGTAGTTTTACCAGCAAGAGTGGAGTACTCATTATTTTGCAAACAAAATGGATTTAACAAAGTAAAAATGGACAACGTTCAAATTAATTCTATTGATTAAATTAGAAGGTGTTGGATAGACTATTTAAAATATCAATATGTCAACAGTAAATGTGCTTCTGTGTAAATAGCAATAGAAATTAAATATTGTATAATTGAATTTCTGACATGCTCCTGATTGGCAATATTTACAGTAATAGATTGGAATTTTCAAACATTTCCTATTAGCATATTTTGCAAATTCTGTGATAGTTTTCTGGTCAGGGACTCTGACTTAAGGGGGAGGGAGATGGACACTCATCACAGACGAGGGAAAGGGTTATTAATCAAAAACTAAACGAGAACCTTATTACAAAGATTAGGTAAGGATGCAAATTCGTCATAAGAACAATGTAGAGAATAAATGAGTTGCACATTTGTATTAATCAAGTTTAGGTCAATAGCTTTGATATTGCATTTTATTACAAAGAAGGAAATTTGTATCTAGAAGAGATTGTTATTCTCAACATTCAGAGAAAGACCATTTTACTTCAACACTCCCATTATTTTATACCAGTGATAGCGATCTGTGCAGCTGATGATGTATTTGAATTGCATTCCCAACAATGCAACGTCGGGGTTGCATCATGGGAAATGTAGTTCACAATCCTCTGAAGTGCTAAATAAGCTCCACACATTTATCAGAAAGCGCTTCCAGAAATGTCTTTGCTTTTTTTTTTCTGTGGATACCCTTGCTTAGACAATTAACTACAGTATATACTCGAGTATAAGTCTACTTTTTCAGCACATTTTTTGTGCTTAAAAACCCCCACTCGACTTATACTCGAGTCACTGTCTGTATTATGGCAACTTAGAGAGCCGCGACCGTCAGAGCCGTGGCAACGATCCGCACGGCAACCAGACCGCGATACTTACTGTGGAGCTGACCGGAACGGTGGAGAAGGGAGCTGACAGGAGCTGCAGGAAAGGTAAGTAAATGCTTCCTGCCAGCCCCCCCACTTCACAGCCCATGCCACTGGACCACCAGGGATTAAGATAGCCCCCCTCCATGACCAGTTAACAAGCAGGAAGGGGGGACAATTTTTTTTAAAAATAATATTAAAATAAAATAAAAAGGGGGCGGAGCCGAGCGACTGAACAAGACGGACGCATGTGAACGGAGCTCCGTGAGCGATACTGAATAAGGCTGATTTAGGATCCCCACAATTAAAGGGAAAACGCCGAAACTGACCCCAAGCTGACCATGGGCAGGAAGGCAAAGAAGCAGAAGTCGGACAAGCTCCGGCCGGGCATGACTATAGGAGAAATGTTCCGACAAGCACAGGGTGCATGCGGACCCAAGATGGCCGCCGACCTCGGAGGACTGACTGACTCCTCGGAGGATTTGTCTCTGGATGAAAGCATCGTGGGGCTGCCTCCACCACCCCAGCCACGGCCGGGACCGCTTACCTCAGCACCTGTAACGGAGGCAAGTCTCAAAGCAATGCTGGGGGACCTCCAAAAAATCATCCAGGCCGACGTGGCATTACTCCGCACTGACCTTAAAGGCATGATGTGCCGCCTGGGCAAGGTGGAAACCTCGGCAGAGGCCGCGAACCGCGCCATAACCAAGCTCCAGGGCGAAATGGCTGAACTTAAAAAACAACAGGGCCTAGCGGACCAGCGCTTCGCAATGCTGGAGGATGAAAGGCGCCGAAATAATCTCAAAGTAAGAGGAGTACCAGAAGAGGTGCCGACAGACGAACTACCTCATCTGCTCCGGAGATTACTGGGGGCCCTTCTAACACCCAAAAGGGCCAAAAACGTGGTGCCAGAGGGGGTCTTCCGCATACCCAAACTCCGGAAAGCCCCAGCCACAGCGACCCGGGACCTGGTGGTGAAGTTCCGCAGCCGAGCGGACAAAGCGATGGTACTAGCGGCACTCCAGGGGAAAGGCCCCTATGCTTTTGAAAACATGACCCTCACTTTTTATGCGGATCTCACGGGAGACACCCTTCAATGGAGGGGAACGATGAGGCCATTCACCACCCTACTCCGGGAGCACGACATACGCTACCAGTGGCGCCCGCCACGAAAGCTGCACATACAGCAAGGGGATACCGTATACTGCGTGCAAGATATGCAAGAAGCAGCAGCACTCCTGCAGACCTTGGGCCTCCCAGCAGACATATTGCAACAACGTGGAAAAAGAGAACAAGGCCCCTCGATTAGCAGATGGGACCCAGCCAACGTCACCCCATTTGTGCCACAAGGTACCCAGAAAGACACTTACGCAGCAATTACCACCTGAACACTCGGGCGTTGTCACACATCACCGCTGCAACTGTCGGCGCTAGGGGAGCACATCTACCCCCAACTAGACATCAGATGACTCACCTTAAGAAGGGGACTTACTATGGGGCACAGTGCCCAATACATCTTTCCCCCCCATACCCCAGAGGAACTCTCATGACTGCGTTTGCCCCCAGACTGGCAAGACATGGTGCATTGCTCTCCTGCACACCGGCACTGGCTGGACCTGCCAAATTGTTGACCCCAAACTGTGGCAGTGCAGCCCCAACAGCCTGGACTTTAGGAGACGTTATGATGTGCAGATTTTTTCCTCTTTATTTATTTATTTTTTTCTCCTTCTTTTTCATTTTCTAGGTTGGGACTCACACTCGTGTATTGCGAACCTCTATAGGGGTCTCACATGAGTCCACATAGTCTCTACCCCCACTTTAGTGCTAACATACTTATCCACCATAAGCTACCTAAAAGTTAAAGCATGTTATACTCCTACAAAATATACTTAGCAAGTTTCAAACCCTGTTGTCATACCTGTTTCAAAATTGTGCATGAGTAGCATAATTTAACATGTTTCATTAATATGACTTAGACTGCCTTGAGACCACTGTAATGTAACTTACAATATAGCGAATCACTGAACAGTATGGTAGTGCCGCAGTGGACCCATAGCATATTACCTAAACCTGTACATAGTCTGTTAATCCTTGTAAGCTCCTGATGTTAACCAAAATGTCTATTCTATCTCTCGTAACTATCAGCCTGATTGGAACTACTGCTGTAGACATTTATATCTAGCCTGAATCCTCCTTAAAAATTGTGCTGTTAATATTTTTACCATGAAACTGTTTATTCCTTGTTATACCATCTGCTTGTATCTGCTGTCGTAGCGATATAAGAGTGTCTGTCACTCTAAGCACTACAAAAATAAAGAATAAAAAAAATAAATAAAAATAAAATAAAAATTAAAATAATAAAAATGCCCTCCCCCCACCCAGTTCACACACACTACACAAACACACACTCTGCATTATATACACAGAGTGTGTTTGTATGAATGTGTGTGTGTATATAATGCAGAGTGTGTGTTTGTATGAGTGTGTGTATATATAATGCAGAGTGTGTGTTTGTATGAGTGTGTGTATATATAATGCAGAGTGTGTGTTTGTATGAGTGTGTGTGTGTGTATATAATTATAAAAATCACAGAATTTCATAGCCCCAAGTTTTACCCTCGACTTATCCACGAGGCATAGCATATTTCACAATTGTTGGTCATAAAACTGCACTCGACTTATACATGAGATCGACTTATACACGAGTATATACGGTAATTAATAACACTGTATTAGATAAAACCCTTTACATCCACATCATGTGTTGTGAAGGTATTAAAGGAACACTACAGGGTCAGGGACCCTACAGTGATACAAAAACATTTTAGGCTTCCGGCCCACTTGTCCCCCCTAAAAATAAAAAAAAACCTTTATTACAGCACTTTGCGGGTCTGCCCACGTTCTGCCTCCTTGGGTGAGATTATCAGAATTGATCATCTCAGCCAATCCAATGCTTTTCCACAGGAAAGCATTGGCTATCACGCATGAGCGACAAAACACAGTGCTTCACCAGTCAGCATCTCCTCATTGAGATAAGTTGAATTAATGCATCTCTATGGGGGAAAGTTCAGAATGTTGGTGCTACACTTTGTGAAAAGACAGTGTTTACAGCAAAAAGCCTGCAGGGACAGCATATACTCACCAAAACAACTACAGTAGTTGTTCTGGTGATTATAGTGTCCCTTTTAAAGAACATTCCAGGGTTGTAAAGGTTTGTGTGTATTTCTTAATTTATTGTTATTGTGGGGAAAAGAAGAATTAGTGCTACCTTTAACCCTAAGTATAATACTAATAGCTGTCATATCATGACGTGTGACAAGACATGTAAAAGCATTCACTTTCTCACAAATGGCTGATATATCAAAGATAAGTTAGTACCAGGCCCTACATGACTCTCCTGGTGCTATATCGGGATATTACTGAATATACTTTCATGATCTTATACACAACTGGTTCTTTGTCACAACCAGGTTATGGGCCAAGTTGTGGCAGTTAAATAATATATATATAAAATTTCGAATGCCCCTTTTGGCATGAATGCTTGCACAGTGGTCCCTGAAGATAGAGGAGGAAAGAACAAATATCTACCACTCTCCCTCCTTGCACCACAATCCTTAGTTCTACTAGGGGTCTTATCTTCTTAAGTGAACATGCAGGAGGTACAAAAGGGGTATTTGAAAGGTGAAAAACTCCTATATTATGTTTCATGAAATTCTAACGCAGACAAAAGAAATTATAAGACAGCTGATAGTAACACTTTCGTACGCAAAAGATACTTTGCAGGATTTCTGAAAATTGTTCCTGTTAAAATGTATTCCTTTTTTTCTGATTGTTTTAAAGGATTCAATTCCTTAAGAAAAGATTCTGGTGATGACAAAACTGATGACGATACAGAAGGGGCACATTCAGATGATGAAATGTATTCACAAAGCAGACTTCGAAGATCCCAAAGCATGCGCTCAGTAAAGGTGGTAAAAGGCCGCAAAGATGTAAGTAATACTTGTCCTTTACATTAGGTTACATCAATAAACATTATGGGGTTTTATTTATTTTTGGCACACATACACCATACACCTCCTACAGTTCATTTCTGTTTTAATAAACTCTAACTGAACTGGAAACTCTTTTTATCTTTGTGCCACATGTTCAAATAAGATCTGCTGTCCTGTGGAAACATCCTAAAGGCTGTTTTCTTAACATGAACTGCTTAAATTTTCGGATTGACCAGTGTTTGTACAATGACTGTCTGGCAGGTAACGAGAGAAAAGTTCAAACAGAGAAATATGTGTTCCCTTGAGAGAAATGTCATTTACATAGGAACTAAATGCTAATGTTATTGCCTAACTCAATGACACTTGTTTTATTGACCAGGAAAGAATAAGATCTTGAGTTCATCAAACCAAGCTATCCCATAAGACAGACCGAAATTATAATGGCAACCTTAATCTGTTGCTAATCTCTTTTGTTTGAGGTGTCTTTTAGTTTGGGAGTGCTCTTATTTTTGTGTCCTACATTAAGAGGGTTCTTCTCGGATAAAATACAGCACAAAAATAAGTCTGGGCTTCCAAAATAAATCCTGCCTAAGTGTCTGCTTGTGGACCCTCTTGTCAAGCAAGCACAGTTGTAAACGTAATAGGGACCATTGCCCAAGTAATAGTTGACAAACCAAGCAATTAAATAGTTCATTACAAAGTTGACTGTATATAGCAGAGTTCTTTCTTATTAAAATCTCAAAATCGACACAAAACTTTGGTATTTAAAACGTTGGATTTGCCCACGATCAAAGAGAGGAGTTCAACGGAGTAAGGTCGCATGTCCTGAGGAAAGCTTGTATTTTATAGAATTAAAGGGACTCTCCAGTGCCAGGAAAACAATCTGTTTTCCTGGCACTGCAGGTCCCCTCTTCCTCCCACCTCCCATCCCCAATTGCTGAAGGTGTGAAAACCCCTTCAGTCACTTACCAGAGGCAGCGACATGTCCCACGTCGCTGCTTCTTCCTCCACCGCCGCTCCTCCCCTTCATTACGTCAGCCGGCGCATGCGCATTAGACCTCTCCATAGGAATGCATTGAATATAATTCCCTTTGAATTCTCACTTTAGTGAATAACCCTGATATTTTCAAAGTTTCTGGTTTTGCTAGACCGTATTTTGCAATGAATGTTTGTTTTATTTATTTTTATAGCGCTTGTATTAACCCCTTTCCGACCAAAGATGTATCCGGTACGTCCAACAAAAAAACTGTCCTTAATGATCAGGCACGTCCGCGGGGAATTGGAACGCTGTGAGCGATCATGATCACTTCCAGCAGCTCTAATGTATTGCAGTGATGCCTCGATGTCGAGGCATCTCGCAATACCCCCCCTCACTGCCAGGCCACCGGAGAACACCAGGTGATCGCTCCCCCCGGAGCGATCACTTCTGGGTTGCTCCACGTGGCGCCCGGCAGTGTAGAGCAGAGCATCGGAAGCCATCAGACAGTTGGTAAATAAAAAATAAATTTTTATATATATATATATATATATATATATAATACACAAGATCCAGCGCACTCACCTATCCACTAAACAGCAACTTCGATGTTGAAAGATTTTTAGTTTTTAAAAAACACCTAATCTAGGCAAAAATATTGGGGGTTTAGTTACATTATATGATCATACATTGCATAAGCCTGCCACAACGTCAATGTACCCCATCTTTGGCAGGTCCTACACTAACAGCCTGATGTCTGCTCTTATGAGATTAACCACTTACTTGAGGAAATAAAATTCCATCTGGGGCTCTCTGCAGTACAAGGCTAAATAGGGCCCTGGGATGAGGCACCTGTGACAGGGAGGGGTGCAAAACTATATATATATATAGTCATACTAAGTGTATTTTTTTTTATTAGATAAAAACAGGGGGGTAGGTGCAGCGCTTCAGTAATCCTTGACAAGGTATATGTGAAGAAAACCAGAGAAGGAATAATAGTGTAGTATTTAAAACTGTAGTGGTGATAAGTAAAATAAAAGATGTGCACTCACACTTTCCTGGAGCTTCAATACAGCTCCAGTGTATGCGCCTGGGCGGAATAATCCCCGCCTATGGATCAAGTGCAGAGGCAATTCTTCAAGTTATAGGTGTGGTAGGGGGTATCCTCATAAAAAACAAACAAATAAAAATTGCTTTTCAATGCTTTCCTATGGGGATTTTAGCGACGCTGGAGGTCCTCACACAGTGTGAGGATGTCCCGCGACGCTATAGCACCGATAATCTGTGCAATGAACCCGGAAGTGCCTTCTAGTGGCTGTCTAGTAGACAGCCACTAGGGGAGGACTTAACCCTGCAAGGTATTTATTGCAGTTTATGAAAACTGCAATAATTACACTTGCAGGGTTAAGGGTAGTGGGAGTTGGCACCCAGACCACGCCAATGGGCAGAAGTGGTCTGGGTGCCTGGAGTGTCCCTTTAAGTTAAGCACATTTATTGAAAGTTAATGATAGTGTTTTTTAAATTATGTAGATTAAAGAAACACTATAGGTAGGGTCAGGAACCCAAACATGTATTCCTGACCCTGTGTGCCCCATTTAGGTGTGTGTGCCCCCCCTTACCCTCCTTAAAATCATGAAAAACTCTCCTTATTTCCAGCGCCGTGCGGTTCTGACGGCACTGGCCACACCCCCTTGGTGACATCAGAATTGCCGATTTTTAGCCAGTCCCATGGGGAAAGCATTGAATTGGCTAAAATCTGCAGGGGGCGGCAGAGCTGCCTACTGTGCAGCACTGAGCCAGGAAGCACCTCCAGTGGTCATCTGAGGAGTGACCACTTGGATGTGTCCTTAGGGGCAATGTAAACACTGCTTTTTCTCTGAAAAGGCAGTATTTGCATGTAATTGCCTGAATATAATGATTATACTCTCCAGAACAGCTACATTAAACTGTAGTTGTTTTGGGGACTATAGTGTTCCTTTAATAATAAAAAAAAATAAAAATAATATATATATATATATATTTGTAGCTTTTTTAAATCTGAGCAAACTCATGTTGGTGAGACATTCTTATCTGACCAAATGCTGCTCAATCTAATTAACCCAATGCTATAGTTTCAAGGTTGAGCACCAGTTGGTCAGATAAATTAAACATAATTTTTTAACAAAAATAGAAAATTGACAGTTGTTCTTTAAGTATGGAGGGTTTTCACAAGTAAATATTTTTGTACTCTGTTTACATGTATCATCTTAAAAGGGGAATGTGATAACCACTCTATTGTTACTTGGGATCTATGAATTGTAAGGTATGCTCTTGTAAGGTATGCTCTTGTGGATCTATGAAACTTCAAAGGTGACAGGAGATCCAGAAGTTGGTGTAGTCTAAGAGAAAATAACATGATTTGAGTAGACCTCATTCCCCTTCCAGACTCCACCATGATTTGAGTAGAGACCTCACCCTCCATTTGAGTAGACCTCATTCCCTTCCAGACTCCACCATGATTTGAGTAGACCTCATTCCCTTCCAGACTCCACCATGATTTGAGTAGACCTCATTCCCTTCCAGACTCCACCATGATTTGAGTAGACCTCATTTCCTTCCAGACTGCACCATGATTTGAGTAGACCTCATTCCCTTCCAGACTCCACCATGATTTGAGTAGACCTCATTCCCTTCCAGACTCCACCATGATTTGAGTAGACCTCATTCCCTTCCAGACTCCACCATGATTTGAGTAGACCTCATTCCCTTCCAGACTCCACCATGATTTGAGTAGACCTCATTCCCTTCCAGACTCCACCATCTAGAATATGATACCTGGGAGTCCTTACAAAAAATGGAGAGACAGTGACAGGACCGCATTCTGCTTAATATTGTGAATCTGTCTAATAATCGGAGTTAATAATGCGGATGTTTCTAATTTGCAGATGCGATATGGATCACTGAAATATAAGACAAAGAAGAGACCACAAGTGTATTTTTGAGTGAATATTGCACTGTGGAGACCAACTACTGTATTACAATACTTTCAAAGTACCACATATGTCCTTAAAATGTTTATTCATTTCAGAACCAGCATTAATATACTGTTTTGGGGGTGATTTATATGTACTACAAACATATTGGATAATTAGAGTATACTTTTATACTTTTTGCAGGATACTTGAAATAGCTTTTACTGAAATGTGTCTTAAATATGTAATCCAAGGTCGTCTTGAAGATAGACAACGATGAATTATTTGTAAGCAGAATGTTTAATATTCTGTGAATCTGGGGTATGTGACAAT
This sequence comes from Pelobates cultripes, assembly GCA_933207985.1. Lineage (NCBI taxonomy): Eukaryota > Metazoa > Chordata > Amphibia > Anura > Pelobatidae > Pelobates > Pelobates cultripes. The sequence goes on from OW240922.1 coordinate 81,164,468, forward strand.
TCAGAGAAACATGATGGGATGAGACTTTGGGAAAACTTAAATTCCACATCTAGGTTTCTCCCATAGTCTTTACATCCATCATGCAAAATCATCTGTGTCAATCCAGGATATTTGTGTTTTTGAACTGATCTTGATATTTATCGTTCATGAAAATTGAGAACTGTTCGCTGTAATCTTAATTTTCATTGCAGTTACAATTTATTACTTTTTACCTTAAGGTTGGTGGCAGTTAGTGTGAATTATTTTTTTTTTTTTTACTGCTGAACCGTATTTGAACAACCCTTAACTTGTTTATGGTCTGCTTTCTATTTATATCTGTACTTATAGACTTGCATGTAAAAGTAGAATAACGTTGTCATATTATTTTTATTGTGGGCTTTATAATAGTTCACTATTCGCAGAGAGACAGGAATTTATGGTTTCATTGCTAGGCTTATAGTGGTGGGGTGTTTTTGTGTGTTTTGTTTTTTTTTTTGCTTGTTTGTGTGTGTATTGTATCAAGATCAATTAATTTACCAAAGGAGTTAATATTACATTGGAGCTTGGATGCTCTGAAGGGGCAGGTGTCTGTCTTCAAACTCTTTTAGAAAGATAAGTATGGCATGGCAGAGCTGCTTCAAGAATATTTAATATAGTTCCACCTATGGGTACAGTGTTCTTTTGGGAGATCTATTTCTATTCACTAATGGAATAGAACAGCACTTAAGGTAAGAATCGGTAACTCTCATTCATTAACAAAACATAATACCTTTTTTTTTTTTGGACTAAATGTCTCAATTCAAGCAGCGCTTTTAAGGGAAATAGAAAATACAGAACCCTTCACTTGACTGTTTGACCAACATTCAAAAGTATGTTTATGAAAAATAAATTGGATTATCTCTCACTTTCCCCTCCCTCTTTATCCCCTTACTTTTTGTTCACATTGTCTTCCAGCATTAGATGTTAATGTTTTTTGTTCCCTGCACATCTCCTTGTTTTATAAGAAATATGATGCTTTCATTGAGTCTTAATTTTATTTTGCCTGTAAATGCTCTGGCTTCGCTTTTGAACTTTTATTTTCTTAATTTCATTTTCATTTTTTTTTTTGCTAACCTTTGAGACAAATTTCAAAAAGAATATTGTCTTTTGATGCTGATACAACTACTGCCTGCATTTGAGTGTGCCACAAGCCAGGATACTTTGCAGTGTTACCAGCCATTTTATCATAATAACTAAATGGGTCTTTTTGTTTAAAGGAACACTTTATAAAATTAAATATACTTTTAAAGCTGGTGTTCCTTTATTTATTTTAATCAAAGGGTAGCCCTTTAATCTAAACAAAGAAAGCACTTACCATTATTCCAGCACTGGTTCTTCTCTCTACAGACTCTTCTCTCTGCCTTTTAAGTCCTCAATTATGATGACATTGGTCCAATCCAGTGCTTCTTAGAGGAAAGCCTTGAGGACGTGTGGCACTAACAGTGCTTCTCTTAGAGTAGCATTGGAAGCTTTTGGCATGATGACGTCTAACATGAAGCCCTTCGAAAATCATGGGGCTTTAAGGAGGAAGAGCCGTGATTTAGACAAAATGTAAACCTTGCTGTTTCTTAGAAAAGAAACACTGCCAGTGAAAATTAACCCACCTAAAATAGTGTTTTGGTCCTTAAAGTCTATATTCAATATTCAATAGCAATATTCAAGTATTTTATGTTTTTATTATTTCTACATATTTTTTTTTTAATAATAAAAGTATTCATAAAAGAAAGGGGATATATCTAAATTGTAGAAATTTCTACTTTCTGTGTGTTTTTATATTCTTTTTGTTAAATAATAGTAGTCCCTTTGAGTAGGGTTATTAAAAGAAGAAAAGCAAGACACTGCTAACTCTAAACTCTGTAATTTCAGTACAAATGAACACCCTGCAAATCCACTGGATCATGTTAGAATAACCAGTGTTTAGCCAAGCCAATTAAAGGTTACTGGATGCTTCTGGTAGTGTGCAAATATTGGCCTTTACTTTTATCATTATATTCCAACTGCTGTATTCTTGAATACAACCATAATAATATATAGTATTGAGAAACTTGACAGCAGTGAAATTCACAGCTGAAATCACTTCTCATATATTTTCAATAATTATGTGGCTACAGACTGCCAGGATAAACTCATTCAGCATTAAATCGTTGAACAGAGGGACGGTGCCAGGGGACTCCAGGCACTATAGCCCTTTCAAAGAGATAGTGTCTAGCGTTTATCTTGGCCAATTTAGGATTACTGGATACATCTGGTAGTGTGCTAATATAAACTGGCCTTTACTTTAATGGTTATATTCCAACTGCTTTCTTGAATACTGGATATTGAACATTGATGTTCTTCTAATGGTCTATCGTGTAGCCATATGCTTTGCTCCATTTTCAGGATTTTTGCTTAAAGCAAAACAGTAACTTTACTGGATTCTTATCATGTTTAGCTATCCCCTATATTTAACAAGTATATATCTATAAAGGTGTGCAGATATGTAAACTTAATGTAGGTGTGAACAAAATTTGAAAACATAGATCTAAATGTAGAAATCAATACCTGTGTGCCCTATAAATGGGTCACCTCCATCATCTTTTCAATCATTGTTATATAGCGCCATCAAATTCCGCAGCGCTTTACAATGGGTGGACGAACAGACATATAGTTGTAACCAGACAAGTTGGACACACAGGAACAGAGGGGTTGAGGGCCCTGCTCAATTTTGATGGCGCTATATAAATAACATATTAATAATAATAATAGGCTCTGTTGTTTACCTCTGGAGAGAGAATACATACAAAGAAGGGGAGAAATTAAACAATCTTTCTCTTTCTTTTTCTCATTTGCAATTTGTGCCCTGACTGTGCCTGGGCTGAACTGGATTCTGATATAATTTTCTAAACTTTTTTTTAATATAAAATTTGAAAAGAACACTGAACATCACAAGGAAAAGGGTAACACAGGCAATAAGTGATTTTCAAGGTTTTATTCAATAACATGATTTTCATAGAATTTATGGTTTCGATTTAATTAAATTGTGCTAATTACCATGACAGTCAATTTGATTAACTTTGAAATATTAATTTGACTTCTATAGATTGTTCACAATTTGCAGTGTTTGGTGACTAGGATTCCAAAGTTGAGTTTTCCTATCATACCTCCTAGCCTAATAGCTGCATGGCCATGTTGCCTGAAGTGTGTTTTATTCAGTAGAGTAGGAAAGTGTCTTGTCTTATTACCTTTTGTTTTGAATAATTTATGGCCGGACTCAGACTACACTACCGTATGAGCAGCTACATGAATATGCTGCAGTTTGACTGCTAAAAAAGAACGTGTGTTAAAATGTGCGGTGATTAAAATTTCTCATATTCTGTGGTTAGTGCAATAAAAGTGGCTGTTTGAAAAAACCAAAATGTAGCACATAGCCTGCAGATGTAGTGACTACTAAAATATTGACAGAATGGCATCAGTCAACATATTACTGTCTATGTTGTGTGAACAGAATTTTGCTAAAAGAATAATTTTTGGCAGATTTTATTATCAAGGTGACAATTGTTAACTTTTGGTATTTTGGACACATTTGATAACTGCAAATTATGTATTTTTCAGGTTATGTATTTGTATACATTTGTTTCAACACTTCAAAGCTGCTTGACTACCTATCACCTTAACAATTAAACACAATGAATTGAACATAAGGATTATAGTAATGTCACAGAAATCGGTAGAATACCTCCCAACTGTCCCGATTTAGTGTGACAGTCATTATTTCCTTGTAATGTCCCTTTGTTGGTCTCTGGTCTCCCACTTCCAAAAACAAATTTCCCAGAATACTACAGTGATGGCCTACCATTAGATACATTTGCACATTACAAACTGCAATCATGGCATTTAGCCCATACAAGAACTCTACAAAACAGTGTATGGAAGTAGGTCTGGCCAGCGTGGGTGCCAACTAGCCTGGTGTGTATGGCTCTAACCCACCACTTTCTTTCAGGTAATCCTGCCTCTATGGTATCCCCAAAGACACACATGCAATCACTGGTTGGCCTTGCCAAACTTTTGGTCTAAGGTTCAAACCTTCCAATATTGGGGATATGTGATGCCCCCAATTGCTTCTGCAACTACCAACTGCTTCTACGTGTTCATCCTATAGTTGATGAAAAGCAAACCAAAGTGCCTATTTATGGAAACGTATTGTAGTAAATGGTACTGTTCATTCTTTTTCTACTACGGAAACCACAAAGTCTGCTTTTTTATACGTATTTAGTAACTGTTTTCTATCTATCTATCTTTAATATATATGTGTGTTTGTGTGTATATGTATATATGAACAAAATCTACGAAAATTAAAAAATGGTGTAGGGAAAATGTTTACTATTTTTATATGTATTTCTGGAATCTACAGAAAACCAACTGTTTTCCTTTTTTATGACTACTTACTTGTGAGAGTCTGGGGCAGTTTATGCTTGTTTCTGTTTTTGCAAAAAATGCATCGGGTAATTTCTTTGTGAGTTCTACAGAGATTTTAATCCAAAGTATACGAACAGAATTAGCTTCTTGTTAATATTATGGTTCAGACAGTAATTTCAAGTGTTTTGTAGTAAACTGGACTGTATTTCCCAAATTAGAGATTGATAATGTAAGTACTTAACATAGATGGAAATAAGTGAGGTCTCTTAATTTTACAAGGGATCAAGTGGAAACTTTATCTTGGAATTTATGAACTTGTAAATTAACTACCGGTAAATAATGTTAAAGTAAAAAAAAAAACTAAACAAAACACAAAACTTTAGTGGATCAAGTGAAACTACTGATTTTAGGCTTCATAACTCCAAATGGAGAAACAAAGGAAAACAAAATATACTAGAGGTATAGATTTAAAAACTTTTTTTTATGTGATGAATACATTTTTTTTTCTCATCTTAAACCATGCTCATTACACATATCAATAAGGTGATTTTTTTGCATTTTGATTTTCTCCCTTGCACAAACCGTATGTATAGTTTCCTGGGCAATCAAGGACCTTTCATATATCTCATTTAATGCTGCCTTAGTTGAGTGCTGTATATAGTATTATTTTTTTTGCTTAATGACAAACTGTAATACAGTAGTGTATAATTTGTGCAGTGCTGGACTTTATCAAACTGTTTGAAGTTGTGTTATAACATTAACTGTTGCTTACAAAGCACAATGCAAAAATGTTGGATTTTTTTGCAAATGAGCCTAATAAAGTCTTTAAAAAAATATTTTTGTCTTCTCTTCTTTTTTTGAAGCATATTTACATTTGATGTGGTGTTTTTAGTTTAGTTTTTGTTTTATGCGTTTAAATTTGAGTAACTGAAAAAGATTTTATGTGCTTTTTACAAATTTTGAAACAGAGTTCTTACCTCCATTTGAAAAGCAAGATAACATGACAAAAAGAAGAATTAACTTGCACTTTTTGATTGTTTAAACTTTGATAAAAAGGTGCAAGCTCCTCCCTGGAAAGAACATTTTAGAAAAAGGATAAGTGACAACCTTTCTACACAAACAAAGTACATTTTGGAAAGTCAAAGTTCAGTTTGAAAACATATATCTTCACAAAACATGATGGGGTGTTTCAATAATACTTAAATTATCTTTTAAAGTTTTCACTAAGCACCATCACCACTGCAGTCACAAGTGCACTGCAAGTACCATAACCACTGTAAATTATTGTAATAGTTATGGTGCTTGAAGTTCCCTGGCAAAGTAAGTCATTGTTTCTGGGGTTCTCTGTGTGCCCACTACTGCCACTCCTTGAGCCAAAACTCATGCAAGGAACTTTGATTAGCATCACTGAGCTTATCCCCTGATGTGCAGGGCTTGCTCTTTGACGGAGAGCATTAGTTGAGAGCTCTTTGTCAATGAGAACCTCCTTGCAATGCCCTGCAGCAGTAACATGTGTAGAAGAACCTCAGCAGATGCATGGCATACAGGTAAGTTGTAAAACTGTTCTGTAGTGGTTATGGTGACAGGAGTGTTCCAGTAGAGGTGTGTAACTCCATGCATTGTCATGCTGTACTGACAGACACAGGACTCCTTCAAAACTATGTATATAAAGGGTTGTATAAATTAATTAATGGGAAGTTGTGAAAGTTTACCTAGCACCATGGACAGCAACATAATATTCCTGCTGATTGTTCCACTTTTGAAACTTTGAAGGCATAACACATTTCACTGATAACCCCCTTGGTTTTCATTTTATGTCTACACAGATTGCATGTTTTGAATAATGAATAAAATGTCATCTTTGGTTTATCTGTTATGTTTCAGTAATTTCAGACTTTGTTCTAGTAACCATTCTGTCAGTTTGAAGAAAAATTATATAAACATCATGCACATGGCATAAACAATTAAACACAAACATCTGTCCGTGTGTTATTCAGTTACCTATATGTTGAGAATGTTGAAAATATGGACACCACAAAGTCTTGAAGTCTTGTGGCTTGCTTAGTAGTAAACAAAAGCTTCAACAGGATTAGAGGTAAGTAAACAACCAGATGTATAAAGGATAAAACTGAAAACAGAGGAGTCTAGTTGATGAGTTGGTAATCCAGGGCTTGATAAGTTTGAAAAAAGAGCCAGCTAAAAAAGTTAGGAGCCAGTTTTCTTCCCCCCGACAAAAAATACAATTCTTAAAGCACACTATAGGGTCAGAAATATGTTTGTGTCACCAGAACCACTACAGCTTATAGGAGCACTATAGGGTCAGGAACATAAACATATATTTCTGACCACTGTAGTGTTAAAATCACCATCTTGCCTTCCTAAATATAGTAAAATCTTATTTGTATTCAAGCCTGAAGCTGATGGCTCTGCCCCTGTCTGCCTCAGAATAGCAAGCTGTCTGCTGACATCATCAGCATTGTTGTCCTGAGCCAATCACAATGCTTTCCCATAGGATTGAGACTGTGAAGAAGGCAGATCAGGGGCAGAGCCAGCACAAGTCAAACACAGCCCTGGTCAATCAGCATCTCCTCATACAGATGCATTGAATCAATGAATCTCTATGAGGAAAATTCTGTGTCTGCACGCAGAGGTAGGAGATACTGATATGTTGTGATGCACACTAGGCAAGACTGAGATAGGAAGGATCTCTAACAGTCATCTGAGAAGTGGCCCGTGAAGTTATCACTAGGCTGTAATGTAAACACTGCAAAAGGGCTTAAGGGTATGATTATACTCACCAGAACAAATGCAAGAAGCTGTAGTTGTTCTGGTGAGTATAGTGTCCCTTTAATGTAATGACTCTTGTGTCTATAGCCTCTCCTGGCAGTCGTTTCAATGTAAACACTGTCTTTTCAGAGAAAAGGCAGTTTTTACATTGCTGCGTAGTAACACCTCTAGTGGCTGTCACTCAGATGGCCACTTAAGTGTCTCCTATCTCAGTGCTGCACCTACGCGTTCTGCATGGAGGTGCTGAACGTTTCATAGAGATGCTTTTGATTGATTTAATGCATCTCTATGAGAAGGTGCTGGTTGGCAATTCACAGATTTTACTATTACCATGACGTAAAGTCATGATTTTATTAACGACACGGGGGCTCCTATTATGCTGCACTCTTTCTTTATATTCCCTCAGCAGCAAAGAAAACCATGTAAACATAACCAGTAGTAACAGTAAACAGTCTGAGAGGAATATCTTCTTAGCAACAGGAACAGCCAATCGGATTCCACTCTCCAGCATAATAGGCTCTGTCAACCAATCTGATTCCTCTTTATTTGTGATCCTGAAGCAGTATAACCATCCAACCGAAAAAGGGACCGTGTAACAAGGGGATATCCCTAACGATCTGAAGTAGGTTAGGCTGTAAGAAAGAAATATGGTAATATCCTAGAATAAAACTGGGTGTACGCATAAATCATAAACCGTCATAATATAATTTTAATTCTGTTAAGCCATTGTGGTTAAGTGAAGTTTTGACAAGCATAACCTGCAGAAAAACTCCATGACTACCAGGACTTACCGTGAAATCAACCCAGATTCCATCCTTCCACGGTATGGGCAGGAGGGATAATATTCGCCTCCGTGTCGTTAATAAAATCATGACTTTACGTCATGGTAATAGTAAAATCTGTGAGTTTTATTAAGACACAGAGGCTCCTATTATGCTGGTTTAAAGCTGGGAGATTACCGTTCCTGTGAAGTGTTGAACGGGTTTAAAGTGAAAGTCACGAAAGGTAGATTTTGAGGACCAATCGGCCGCCTTCAAAATGTCTTGAAGATGACAACCAATCGAGGAGGCCCTGGAAGCCATCGCTCCTCGTACTGAGTGAGGTGTCAATGCCCGCTAGGGACATAATCCATTTAACCCAGTGAACCAGGGTAGAAGTAGACACTGGTAGGTGTGGTTTTTGGAAGGACACGAAGAGTTCGTGTTTCGTTATGTCTCGTAGTGTGGAGGTGCGAAGTTCATAAGTTTGTAAGCATTTGACCGAGCATAAGAGCAGCCTGTCAGGAAACCCTGGGTATGACACTTTCTTTGATGACGTCTTTGGTCTTCGAGATATATCGAAAGTGACACCTTCCGGAGTGTAGGAACGTGCGGTAATGTCCAAGGCTCTAACATCGGAGACTCTCTTGCAGGATATGAGGCAGAGGAGTATAACCAGCTTTGCTGACTGTTGCTTCAGGGATAGAAGTGCATACTCTGGCCATGATTCGAGAAAATTGAGGATGATGGAAACGTCCCATAGTACCGAATATCGTGGTAGTGGGGGGACGTGCAAATTTGATGCCGCGTAGGAGTCTACATATCAGCGGGTGGCGTCCTATCGGGACTCAATCTATACCTTGGTGTGAAGCCGAAATGGCCGATCGGTACAGGTTCACTGTACGATAGGCTTTGCCATCTTCAAACAATGAAGTTAGGAATTGGAGGATCGAAGTCAGAGGAGCCGAAATGGGATCCAAATCTCGTTCCAGGCACCAATCACGCCAACTGCTCCATGAAGACTTATAAGCCTGTCTCGTACCGGGCGCCCTTGAGAAGGTGGAGAGTTGATTCTGAAACTCCCTCGATTGCCCAAGGTCCCCTGAAATTAGCCTCACTGTTAGATGTAGTAGGCCTTGTTGTACCGGGGGTGAGGGGATCGGTCCGGGTCCTGAAGCAGGAGAATGCGGGGTATGTCTATCGCCATCTCTAAGAGGGGGGGGAAACCATGGTTGGGAGGGCCATAACGGTGCCACAATCACCAGAGTTCCCATCTGGCGTCGTAATTGCAGTAGGCAACGGGGAATCAATGCAAACGGTTTAAAGGCATAATTCCTTGTGGACGACCAATCTTGGGTGAACGCATCTGTTGCCAGTGCTGATACGTCTGGTCTCCAGCTGAAAGATCTGGGAAGTTGTGTATTCAAGCGGGAGGCGAAAAAATCTTTGTCCATGGGGCCCCATAACGACTGGATATCTCGGAAGACCCTGGGATCCAGTTGCCAATCACTGGGGTCCCAGAAGTGTCGTGAGTACCAATCTGCTGTGGTGTTGCAGAGCCCCAGAATATATTCTGCTGTGACCGAGATGCCCTGAGTAAGGCAGAACTGCCAAAAATCTTGTGCCATGTAAGCCAGGACCTTTGATTTTGTGCCCCCTAGATGGTTGATATATCGGACTGCCGATATATTGTCCATCTTCAGAAGGATAGAGCATTGGGCTTGAGTTGGCGAGAAGCTGCGGATTGCAAAGGATCCTGCCAGGAGTTCCAGGCAATTGATGTGGAGTGTAGATGCCATGTCGGACCATCTGCCACCTATAGATACATTTCAAAAAGCGAGCACCCCAGCCGTGCAAACTCGCGTCGGATTCTATTATGAGATCTGGTGTGGTGCCGAAAATGGCGCGACCATTCCAGGCTTCCATATGGGAAAGCCACCATGTCAGTTCGTCTTTCGCTTCCGAGTTCAGAGTGATCATATCTGTATAGGAGACCCCGTCTCTCAAGTGGGAAGCTTGTAGACGTTGCAACGTTCGATAATGGAAAGGGCCCGGGAAGATGTCTTGTATGGAGGCCGCCAGGAGACCTATCACTCTCGCCAACTGTTTGAGGGTAAGCTGGGGAGTCACCAGAGTGCGTTTGATTTCCTTTTTTATATTGTTCAGTTTCGTCGTTGGTAGATGTAGGGTCTGAAACGTAGAGTCCACGATGAGACCCAAAAACTGTGTTGTGTGGGAACCAAAATGGACTTCTCCCAATTGATGAGGAAGCCCAGGTTTTGCAATAGAGTCTGAGTCCAGTTCAGATGGGTCTTGGTGAGTTGGGTAGACTGACCGATGATGAGGATGTCGTCTAAATAAATTATGAGACGTACTCCTCGATTTCGAAGGCGATCACAGGCTTCATAAGTTTGGTGAAGCACCATGGGGCTGAAGACAGTCCGAATGAGAGGCAAGTGAATCTCCATTTCCTTCCTTGCCATATGAATTGCAGGAAGTCTTGGTGTTGCATGGCAATCGGCACTGTAAGATAAGCGTCTTGAAGGTCTAACTTCACCATGGTTGTAGAAGGTCTCTTAGACAGTGTATCCCCTCCATTTTGAAATGGTGGTAGGATACGTAAGTGTTGAATTGTTTCAAATTGATCACTGGGCGGTCACCACCACCTTTTTTTGGCGACTAGGAATAAGTTGCTCGCCTGTTGTGGACATAGGTATTTCTGAGATGGCCTGTTTCCTTTCTAGTTCCTGGACCTCCTTGGTGACAAGGATTGCGTCTTGTTGGGAAAAATGGATTTCCCGTGGTGGGGAGTATTGTATTGGTATAGACAGGAAATCTATGACATACCCCTTTACAGTGTTCAACACCCAAGCATCTGATGAAATGTGGGACAATACATAGAAAAAAGGATGGAGTCTGCCTCCCACTGCCCATAGGGAAGAATGAAATTAGAAAGGATTTACCATAAGTTCGTCATCCTGAGCGAGCACTTCGTGGTCCACGAGCAACCCATGACCGCCCACATTGTGGGAAGAAGGCCAGAGTGTTGCGGTGTCCGGGAAACCAGCTCGTCTTGAATAGGAGCCTCAGTTCTGTCTAAATAAACTCCTGTTAACATGGCCGGACAGACGGCTCCTGGCTCTTCCAGCCCCACCAAAAACCTTAGGGTGGAATACTTTGCGCATATTTGATTGCACTTTATCAAGGGCAGTAAAAGTATGGACAAAGGAGCCGAGTTCTTTGACAAAGTTGTCCCCAAACAGGAGACCTTTGGCCTGGGTGCCCGGCTCGTTCAGAGCCATATTTACCAGCTTAGGTTCTATTTTTAATAGTATTGATTTGCGACGCTCCGTGGCCATCGCAGTGTTGGTATTGCCAATTAAACAAATAACTCGTTCGGATCCACTCGCTAATGGCGGTTCGGTCCAACTCTAGGTTGCCTTCGACCATTTCAAATATCTTAGTGTCACGTATTCATCCGCTTATAGAAATGTGGTTAATGACATTTACTGTCCACACAGGAAAAGTTGTGCCGAGCAGCAACCTAATCCACAGAAGGTTTAATGCTGAGCAGTAATTGTGCAAATGAAACCTGGTCTCATGTATTCATCCGCTTATAGAAAAGTGGTTAATGACATTTACTGTCCACACAGGAAAAGTTGTGCCGAGCAGCAACCTAATCCACAGAAGGGTTAATGCTGAGCAGCAATTATGCAAATGAAACCTGGTAACTGACTTTGGGGTCAAAGGCCAGTTACAGCCTATCAGAAAGAAAGGAGGGGTATTTAGGCCCAGTTCTCAGCCTGCTCAGTGCCCTGTCGTGGTTTCCCTTGTGGTTGTCCGAGAGCGCGTTCCTGTTTATAGTTTTCTACCTGGTTTTTGACTTTGGCTTTGTTTATTGACTTCTCTATATTCTGGTATCCTGACTCCTGGCTTTCCTCATCGCTGTGTCCCTTTCTGTGTTCCCTGACCTCGGCTAGTATTTTTGACTATTCTTTGTACGTTAAATCCGGCCATTCTAAGGACCGGTAATACGTTACTTATTTGTCATCCGTGCTGTACAGTTCTACGTGTTGGATCAAACAGTAATCCTGACACTTAGTTGCCGGGCCCAAGATGTCTAAAACCTTATCCTGGCAGTTGCGCAGGGAAAAGTCCAAGCCTTTATTAGGCTTCCAGCCTGTCTTACTCAAGAATTGGATAATTTGCAGGTGTTCTGCAGACATCATCTGGGGCCGTGGGCATTCAGCCTGAAGTATGTTTCGTGTCGCCTTATCTAAAGGCTTGCGTACTCTTGACGCTATATATCTCGCCACATGGTCCGAGGTAGACCACTCTGCCGACCGTGGGTGGCGCAGCTCATCGGGGTCAAATAGGGGTTCCCCGTGGGGATCTAAAATTTTATCAGCGTCTCCTGGGGCTTTTTGTCTCACATCATATATATCGGGTTGAGGCGTAATGCAGTCCCTAGAGGGAACGTATTCCTCGTCCAGGCTATCTGATTCAGGATCTGATGGAACGTCCGAATCAACATAGGTCTCCTCCTCAATATCGATGAGATCCGACTGAGAATCTAGTTGGGCTTTTGCCCTTTTCCATAATCTAGCCGATTTTGCCCGGCTAGTGGCTCTTTTGCGCGGTGGCGGATTAGTCACGCCATCTGTGACAGGGGTATAGCTATCCATCTGTGATATTGAGGAGTGTTTTACTTTAGCCACAGCCTTGCGTCCAACCTGAGGTTGTACAGGGGACGAGACCAGTAAAACCTGGGTAATAGTCGGCTGAGCAGATTTCTGTGCCTGAATAAAGGCATGCGTAAGTGTCTGTGATATTGAGTCAGACATTAATCCCATAGCCGACGTAAGGGCTTTAGTCATGGCCTGTGACATAATCTTGTCAATCAAAGTCTGCATATCAGCAGAGGAATCAAACCCGGGTGGGGAGCCCGTTTTATCATCAGATAAAGAAGGTGCCCTGAAGCTACCTTGATTAGGCTTATGAGATCCAGAGGGTTAAGAGCCTCTTTGTCAGCAGACATAATGAAAATTACTAAACTGACAGAGTAAAGGTTATTGTTAGAATAATCTACCTACAGGAGAATAAAACCTAGTGTGAAGGTTGATTAACGTTTGGAACGTGTGCAGCTCTCTGTGTGCTGGGAGGAAGTGAAGGGAACTGTAATTACTTCCTCCCGGTGCCGCGCAGGGGAATGGAAAGCTAGCCTGGCAGGACATCAGGTAAAGATAGGGAATCAAATAGACAGGTACTCACAGTATAATGAAAGAGTCAATAACCTGGGGAGACAGAGAGCCGTCCGACCGTCCCTAGCACTAAACCTCCAACTCAGAGTTCCGGCAAAGGGGGGCGGTATCAGGCTTAAAAGCACGTGCGCGTCCAATTCAGTGAACGGTCGGACTGGGAAGAGAAAAAAATGGCGCAAAAGGGTAGCAGCTCCAGCTGCTACATTTCTTATTCATGTCACAGCGCCTGCCACTTTCCCAACCATTGCTTCGGCACCATCACTGCACACATCTACACATTTGTCTCAATTTATACAGTGTGTGTTCATGTACTTCTGCATAAAGTTCAATCTGTTCTCACCAGTGGTATGAGTTTTCAAAGTTTCACACAGAAGCAAGTCTTCTTCAATCTGGTTGTCAAAATTATAGCTAACAAAACCAACAAAATTGAAAGTCCTGCAACATCTGTGGACCCGACTAATTGCAGTGAGTACCCATCACATTGATGCAGTCGAGAAATTAGTTCAGTATGGATGTCATATGCAAGATCATGAATACGGCGCAAAACTGTGTTGTTGGAAAGTGGCACAGCTTCAATTTTTTTTACTCAACTTCTCACTTAAAATACATGACACCATTTATTTTGTACATGGTTTAATTAGTGATTCCCCAATTGTGTGTGCTTCTCCTGCAAGTGCTGTGCGGTAACTCACTCTGTAAGAAGCCTCTGTGGCTTTTTCATTAGCATTTTGATCACTAGCATTTCAAAATATATTACTCATAAATTGTTTACTCTTCTGATACTCCTTTAGCTTTCGCTTGAAAAAGTCAATGTCTTTATCTTTGTACTCTGTGTGGTTTTGCTCAAAATGACGACGTAATTTAGCAGGTGCTAATGAACTGTTTGGCAATATTTTATTGCAAAGTACGCATTGTGCTTCAGGACAATCTTAATTTCTGACATTTGTGAATCCAAATGACAAGTAGCTATCATCAGATTTTCTTTTCTTTGTTTGAGAAGAAGATTGGCTAGCATTGTGTGCTTTTTTTTTCTTGCTTTTTTTTTTTTTTTAAACTTGTCACTTGTCTCTGTTATTTGAGGAACTGTAGATACAACTATTTCGGGCATGTTTTCTGGATTTTTAGTTGTATCTTCTTTCTCCATTTCTATAAGTGCTGAACAGGAAGAAGTAGTAATAATTTTTCTCTGAAGAGTTCCCTGCTTTAACCAGCTTTCCAAATTCATGGTTGTTTATTGGTAAAAAGAGAAAAAAAAAGAAAACACTGAAAAATACAGCTCTCACAACCTGACTGAAAAGGATGCTGATTTTGATAATGCTCTTAAAAAGAACAGAACTTAAGCAGGATTTTTTTTTTTTGAGTTAGACTTGGAGCAAAAAGATTTGAACACTTTGAAAAAGTGTTTTGCCCCTCACAGAGTAATTCAATGCCCCTGACAGAGTCTTTTAATGTCCCTAGCAGAGAATATCAATGCCCCTGAAAGTCTTTCAATGCACTAAAAGAGTCTTTCAATGTCCCTAACAGAGAATTTCAATGTCCCTACCTAACAGAGCTTTCAATCTATGGCAATAACAGAGCTTTAACTATCAGCTCCACTCTCTATCACTCCTCTACCACGAGTGATAGAAAATGGCTGACGGCAGGGCTTTCTGGCTGACTGCTGGGCGGGCTGGTGGACGGCTGGGTGGGCTCTCTCATGGACGAGCCAAGTCTAAGTGGCTGGCTGACGGCAGGGCGGGCTTTGACGGCAAAGCGTGAGATAAATTGTGCAATCTCCGCTGTTTCCGACCTTCCAGGAATAGCAGGTAGTGGTTCTTGGATGTGGCGAAATGCAGAGGAAACCCAATTGGGAAACGCTGGCATAGACTAAAGTCAAAATAGCCTAACTGGATATATTTTCTAAGACCGATATACTTCCAGTTTGGTTGCTTTGGCTTTAAATGTGAAATTCACACTTTACTGAAAAACCCTGATAGTTTCGCACAGTGGTTTTCAATTTTTTGGCGATATTTTTGTATTTTGTTTTGTGCCATTTTTTGTTTTTTTTGTTTTTAAGATTGACATTAATTTCATTAAAAGTCAGGATGGACCTGTCTTGGCATAACAGACACTTGTATTGTGGAATCCACTTGTGTTAGAAAGATAAGATGTAAAAATATATACTCTATATGTGTACATTGAGACTGGGGAGCCTGAGTCTTCCAGATCAGTTCGGGGCTCCCCGCTGGGCCTGTAACAACCGAGGGAGGCCCTGTAAGAGAAACTAGTTGTGGGCATACAATATTTATGTTAAGAATAGGCAATGTTTCTCTAAACAGGGATCTGATGATTGAGGTATATTTAATGTTAAAATTTACTTTTTTTTTTTTTTTTTTATACATACTATGAAAAGAAAAAAAAAAGTGCAATGTGATTCAGACATGAGTTGAACTGTAATGTTTAATACTGTTTGACGACACCCTTTTGCAATGTCTTTGTTAGTCTGCGAAATTTGCAACGCACTACAAAATAAAGAAATATCAAAAATATTGTTCATATTAAATGTAATTTACTGGTTATTACACTTTAGGTCAATGCCATCTATGAACGTGTCACGTTATAATCTAGTCAGGACCAAACAAAAAGATATAAGTACGCTATTTCTAATCAATAAACCATCATGACAATTTCTGAGCACTTCAAAAAATGTATTCTAGAGGCACCTCTAGTATTTACTTTGTTCTGTGTTCGCTATAGACTTACCAATCTTTTGACTCAATTTACTAATATTGCCTGTGACACGCTATTTCACCTCTTGACGGCAGCCCTTAACAGTATCATGAATTCTGCATTAAACCATGTGTTTTGTTCTAGCTCGCTAAACTAAATAAATATCACATGATCTTGAGAATTTTCGGGGGGAAAAAAACAACTACTTCAACCATTCCCTGGAAAATCTAAGTTCTAATTGTTGAATGTAAGCAGTGATAGAAACACACTAAGCACCATTTCCACTACAGAGTAGTACTTGGCCCCTTTTCCACTGTAAGATTTCAAACATAAATTAATAAATAATAAAGGATTGATTGAGTTTGCTGCCACGTAGCACTTTAGCAGACTTCCCCAAACTCCGGCCCTCCAGATGTTGCTGAACTACAACTCCCTAGATTCTCAGCCTATCTATTTCATTCATAGAATCATGGGAGTTGTAGTTCAGCAACATCTGGAGGGCCGGCATAGAACACCCTGTGGTCTTAATGGGTTAAAATTAGCTTCTTTTTTTTTTTTTAACATGTTTTTGGTCATAAAATAATAATTAAAAGTTGAATCTTTCTCCTTTTTTAGAGCAGGAAACTTCTGGTTAACCAGCTGTTTTATAATGAAGTATCTGGTACAATGTCAGTGCTGCATGAACTACAACTAATAATGTATAGTTATTAAGAATATCCACTAACACACGATCCTAGGCTCACTGACACCCAGCTGCAATAATATTTTCGGTGCCCCCATGTGTGCATGGCTATATTGCTAACTCTTCCACTTCACAAACAAAGCACTTCTAACTACACCCATTTTCTATGGCAGCCACTCCACCTCTTTGGGCCTCCCAACTTCACCAAGTAGCATGTCACCCACTTCCTTGAGTCCCAGCTTTGCCCCTAAAAAGCGTATCATTGCCATCTTGGTGCCCAGCTTCTCAGTGTTATCTCTGTCCCAATACAGCTACTCAGAACCCTGAGTAGCTAATCAGTGCCATCTTTATCTGAACATAACTATTCAGTGCCATCTTAGTGCCCAAATAACTTAGGGGCACTGGTAGTGGGCTAATAGGGACTCTAATTGAGGCATTAGGGGCTCTGTTAGGTGGCTCGGGGCTGTAGTGGGGGACAGGGGATGTAGTTGAGGGTTAGGGGCTGTAGTTGGGGGTTCAGGGTATGTGTTGGTAAGGGTATGTAGTTGGGGGTTAGTGGTTATAGTGTTAAGGGGCTGTAGTAGGGCTAAAGGTGTAGGGTCTGAAGAAGAAAAAAAAACTAGTTTAGCCTCCCTCCCTGAGCCCAGGGAGGGGATGGGAGAAACCTGATCCCTGGTGGTCCTAGGTACAATGTGAGCTAAGCAGAGTTTAATTCAGGGAATGGAGCCTATGGCAAGGGGGGGAGCCTATCACGAGGAGGCAGGGCCTAATGCCACAATGCTCCTCTAGCTACAGAGTCATTGGCGATGTGCACCCTGTGATACCCTGTGATACGACCTGGCCTTGCACAGTGAATTGCGCTGCCATCTCTCCTCTCCTTGCTTGGGCAAGGGGAAGCTTCTCATTATTGATTCATCACACTACTGCAGAGTCGCAGGCACCTATTTCCCCTCATTACTGATTGTCAGAGATAACTCCCACTGCCAGTATGAGTGGAATATTTACTGCTCCGGCAGCATCTGCCCTTTTTAGAAAACATGTCCAGACAAGCGTGATTGAATGATGTGCCAGACCAGCACAGAGTGCCTTCGTAGTGGTACATGCTGTGGCACATTTGTAGGTCCTTCAAAGTATTTAATTGATCCATGGCACAACAGTTGAAAACCACTGGTATAGAAAAATCTTAACTCTCTATGCATCAATTTGTTTGCAGTCTTTAACAGCTTCCCAGAATTTGTTACCATTAAAGGCTTAAATAAAAGTGGGTAGATTAAATTTTTTTTTTTTTATCATTCTTTATTTATCGGTTTTGTGTTTGTATCGGTAATCAAGGGAAGGGATACAGAAAATAATAGGGGGGGGGGGTTACGACAGTTCCATTCAGTCAGGTTTGTACCAACGCAGGGTACGTTTTAAAGTATGGTAGTACAATGGTAAACAGTATGCATTAGACAATAATGGCTATCAGTTATCAAACCTGTGTTGATGTGTAATCTAGTACCCTTTCAAAGCGGTGGGGTTACCGAGGAAGGTGGAGAGAGTCCGTGCGGGCCGAGAGTGCGGCTGGAGTGGGGGTGTATTTTCCTGTCTGCTTAGCCGGTAAGTCCCGGTCTATTGTGTCAGTCCGAGTCAGCAGTTGTATTTTTGTTTACGGGTCGATCATTCTCCTGTCGAGTTTTGAGGGACCACGGTTGGTGTTTGTTGTGTTCCAGCTCTTTAACCCCCGCCTCGGGTTCCGCCTGTCAGGTTCGTCTCTGCGCCCATTAGTAAGGTGGTCGTCCTAGTGTTTCCCCTGTTCCCAGGTGAATGGTGCTTCTGGTTGTGTCGTGAGTGGTTGGGTTGGTGGGGTGAGGCCATGAGGTTGGTGGTGTCGTGGGTGGCCTGGTTATAGTGGGTCGGGTTGGAGGTTGGGGTCGCGGCCCATGGACCGCCCGGAGCGCGGCGTCCCCGAGAGTGGGACCGGGGGGGCTGGGGCTCAGCGGTGGCAGGTGTAAGAGCCATGGTAGCATGTGTTCAGTGAAGAGTAGCGTGTTAGCGACCTGGTCATTTGTTGTGTTGTCGGCTGGTGCTCTGTTTGTGCAGACGGCTACCAGGGGATGGATGTGTCTCCCTCTAGCCATGGGTCCCATACTTTGTGAAAATGTTTGGGGGTGTCACGGAGTTGTGCTGTCAGTTTATCCATCTGTGAACTCTCTGTTATATTTCTTGTTATCATTTCTTGTGTTGGGATGCGGGTCGTAGACCAGAGTTCAGCTATGGCTCTGCGGATGGCGAGCGCGATCCGGGCTATCAGTTTGTTTTCTGATCTCGTGAAAGGATCTATGGGCTTGGATAGCAACAGAGCCCAAGGGTCTGCCGGGCACGGTTTGTGTAGTAATTTGGCGATTAAGTGGGTGGCGCTTTGCCATAGCGGTCGGAGTTTTGGGCACGTCCACCAGCAGTGGAGGAACGTTCCCGTCTCTCCACATAGCTTCCAGCATGTGTTGGATGGTGTCTGGTGCATGGAAGCCAAGCGTTGTGGTGTGAGGTACCACCGAAAAAGCATTTTATATGCCTGCTCGGTGTGTGTTACGCATATGGAGACGGAGGCTGTTGCCTCCCAGATATCCGCCCAGTCTGTCGTTTCGGTCGGTGGGCCCAGGTCTGTCTCCCACGCTGATATGTATGGGAGGGAGCGTTGTGTGGGGTGATTAGCTATGATTGTGTACAGGTCTGAGATTTGGCCTTTTCTGTTGGGGTGGGTCACGCATCCGCGTTCAAATTTGGTGAGTGGTGCTGTCCCCGCTTGTTTAATGCTCGGGATCGCTGCAAAGCTACGTAGTTGTATATACCGAAAGTGGTCAAATGTTGTGAGGGACGCGGAGTCTTGGATTTCTGAGAACTGGATAATGTCGTTGTCCTGATAGAGGTGTCCTATTCTAGCAATGTCTCTTTGTTCGAACTTGGCGAAGTGTTTGGGTGTGAGGCCCGGGGGAAACAGTTTGTTCCGCCAGATCGGGGTCATCGGGGAAAGGAAAGATGAGAGATCATACTTATCTTTCGCTTTGTCCCACTGGTCAAGTGCGTGCGTGATCGCGGGTGCTGTCGGCGGTGGTAGGGGTCTGTGTGGCCTGGGTGTCGACATGTATAGGGACGGGTGGTCCCAGCCAAAGATCAGGTGTTCCAAATCCACCCATCTCTTCTCACCCGGCTGTACGTGCCAGTGCTGTATCTGTGCTAAGTGTGCTGCTGTGTGGTAGTGTAAGAAGTTCGGTAGGCCTAGGCCTCCGGACTTCTTGGGGACATATAGCGTGCTCCTGTGTACCCTTGGTTTGCGTCCGTTCCATATGAACCTATCAATAGCCGATTGGAGGGCCTTGAAATCTGGTTTGTGTAGAGGGATTGGGAGGGTTTGGAAAAGGTAGAGGAACCTAGGTAGAAGGTTCATCTTGATGGAGGTCACGCGTCCCATCCATGATATGCCCAGGGGTTTCCATGTGACCAAGTCCTCGTATGCTTTGAGTATTATAGGGGTGTAGTTCTTGGAGTATAGGGACGTGACGTCTGCTGTTAGTTGGATCCCGAGATAGGAGATAGCCGAGTGGCAGACCCGGAGAGGGAAGGTGAGGCAGATCCTATCTAACGTTGTGGCGTCCATTTGGATAGGGAGCAGTTCTGATTTATTCAAGTTGAGCTTATAGCCCGAGATTTCCGAGTATTCTTCCACAATGGCGAGGAAGGGCCCTAGGGAGCGCGCTGGGTTGGTCAGGGTCAGAAGGATGTCATCGGCATATGCCGAAATTTTGAATATTTCCCCCCTGACCGTGATCCCCTCCACCTCCGTATTGGCGCGTACCATCCGGAGTAGAGGTTCCAGGGAGAGGGCGAACAACAGGGGTGACAAAGGGCACCCCTGGCGTGTGCCGTTAGTGATAGGGAAGCATGGGGGTGGGATATTAGGCAGTAGGAGTGCCCCCTGGGGGTCGTGGTATACCGCTGTTAGGAACGAGGTGAATTCTGGTGGTAGTCCTATGTGTGTCAGAGTTTGGTGTAAGAACTGCCATGTGAGGCGATCAAAAGCCTTGAGTCCCAGCTTTGCCCCTAAAAAGCGTATCATTGCCATCTTGGTGCCCAGCTTCTCAGTGTTATCTCTGTCCCAATACAGCTACTCAGAACCCTGAGTAGCTAATCAGTGCCATCTTTATCTGAACATAACTATTCAGTGCCATCTTAGTGCCCAAATAACTTAGGGGCACTGGTAGTGGGCTAATAGGGACTCTAATTGAGGCATTAGGGGCTCTGTTAGGTGGCTCGGGGCTGTAGTGGGGGACAGGGGATGTAGTTGAGGGTTAGGGGCTGTAGTTGGGGGTTCAGGGTATGTGTTGGTAAGGGTATGTAGTTGGGGGTTAGTGGTTATAGTGTTAAGGGGCTGTAGTAGGGCTAAAGGTGTAGGGTCTGAAGAAGAAAAAAAAACTAGTTTAGCCTCCCTCCCTGAGCCCAGGGAGGGGATGGGAGAAACCTGATCCCTGGTGGTCCTAGGTACAATGTGAGCTAAGCAGAGTTTAATTCAGGGAATGGAGCCTATGGCAAGGGGGGGAGCCTATCACGAGGAGGCAGGGCCTAATGCCACAATGCTCCTCTAGCTACAGAGTCATTGGCGATGTGCACCCTGTGATACCCTGTGATACGACCTGGCCTTGCAGTGAACTGCGTCAAGTTATCTTCTCCTCTCCTTGCTTGGGCAAGTGGTGCTTTCTCATTATTGATTCATCACATTCACTGCAGAGTCGCGAGGCACTATTTCCCTCATTACTGATTGTCAGAGATAACCCCACTGCCAGTGCTTTTGTTGAATATTTACTGCTCCGTGCGCATTCCTGCCCCTTTGTAGAAAACACATGTCCAGCATGCTTTATTTGTACCGATGCGCTAGACTGCCACAGAGTGCCTTCTGTAGTGGTAATAAGAAGCAAAGGCCATTTGTAGGTCCTTCAAAGTATTTAATTGATCCATGGCACAACAGTTGAAACCACTGGTATAGAAAAATCTTAACTCTCTATGCATCAATTTGTTTGCAGTTCCTAACAGCTTCCCCGAATTCCGTTACCATTAAAGGCTAAAATAAAAAGTGGGTAGATTAAATTTTTTTATCATTCTTTATTTATTGGTTTTGTGTTGGTATCAGTAATCAAGGGAAGGGATACAGAAAATAATAGGGGGGGGGATACGACATTTCCATTCAGTCAGGTTTGTACCAACGCAGGGTACGTTTAAAAATATGGTAGTACAACGGTAAACAGTATGCATTAGACTATAATGGCTACCAGTTATCGAACCTGTGTTGATGTGTAATCTAGTACCCTCTCGAAGCGGTGGGGTCACCGAGGAAGGGGGGAGAGTCCGTGCGGGTCGAGAGTGCGGCTGACGTGGGGGTATATTTTCCTGTCTGCTTAGCCGGTAAGTCCCGGTCTATTATGTCAGTCCGAGTCGGCAGTTGTATTTTTGCTTACAGGTCGATCATTCTCCTGTCGAGTTTTGAGGGACCCTAGTTGGTGTTTGTTGTGTTCCAGCTTTTTAACCCCCGCTTCGGGTTCCGCCTGCCAGGTTCGTCTCTGCGCCCGTTAGTAAGGTGGTCGTCCTAGTGTTTCCCCTGTTCCCAGGTGAATGGTACTTCTGGTTGTGTCGTGAGTGGTTGGGTTGGTGGGGTGAGGCCTTGAGGTTGGTGGTGTCGTGGGTGGCCTGGTTATAGTGGGTCGGGTTGGAGGTAGGGGTCGGGGTCGCGGCCCGTGGACCGCCCGGAGCGCGGCGTCCCCAAGAGTGGGACCGGGGGGGGGCTGGTGCTCATTGGTGGCAGGCGTAAGAGCCATGGTATCATGTGTTCAGTGAGGGGTAGCGTGTTAGCTACCTAGTCGTTTGTTGTGTTGTTGGCAGGTGCTCTGTTTGTGCATACGGCTACCAGGGGATGGATGTGTCTCCCTCTAGCCATGGGTCCCATACTTTGTGAAAATGTTTGGGGTGTCACGGAGTTGTGCTGTCAGTTTATCCATCTGTGAACTCTCTGTTATTTTTCTTGTTATCATTTCTTGTGTTGGGATGCGGGTCGTAGACCAGAGTTCGGCTATGGCTCTGCGGATGGCGAGCGCGATCCGGGCTATCAGTTTGTTTTCTGATCTCGTGAAAGGATCTATGGGCTTGGATAGCAACAGGGCCCAAGGGTCTGCCGGGCATGGTTTGTGTAGTAATTTGGCGATTAAGTGGGTGGCGCTTTGCCATAGCGGTCGGAGTTTTGGGCACGTCCACCAGCAGTGGAGGAACGTTCCCGTCTCTCCACATAGCTTCCAGCATGCGTTGGATGGTGTCTGGTGCATGGAAGCCAAGCGTTGTGGTGTGAGGTACCACCGAAAAAGCATTTTATATGCCTGCTCGGTGTGTGTAACGCATATGGAGACGGAGGCTGTTGCCTCCCAGATATCCGCCCAGTCTGTCGTGTCGGTCGGTGGACCCAGGTCTGTCTCCCACGCTGATATGTATGGGAGGGAGCGTTGTGTGGGGTGATTAGCTATGATTGTGTACAGGTCTGAGATTTGGCCTTTTCTGTTGGGGTGGGTCACGCATCCGCGTTCAAATTTGGTGAGTGGTGCTGTCCCCGCTTGTTTAATGCTTGGGATCGCTGCAAAGCTACGTAGTTGTATATACCGAAAGTGGTCAAATGTTGTGAGGGACGCGGAGTCTGGGATGTCTGAGAACTGGATAATGTCGTTGTCCCGATAGAGGTGTCCTATTCTAGCAATGTCTCTTTGTTCGAACTTGGCGAAGTGTTTGGGTGTGAGGCCCGGGGGAAACAGTTTGTTCCGCCAGATCGGGGTCATCGGGGAAAGGAAAGATGAGAGATCATACTTATCTTTCGCTTTGTCCCACTGGTCAAGTGCGTGCGTGATCGCGGGTGCTGTCGGCGGTGGTAGGGGTCTGTGTGGCCTGGGTGTCCACATGTATAGGGACGGGTGGTCCCAGCCAAAGATCAGGTGTTCCAAATCCACCCATCTCTTCTCACCCGGCTGTACGTGCCAGTGCTGTATCTGTGCTAAGTGTGCTGCTGTGTGGTAGTGTAAGAAGTTCGGTAGGCCTAGGCCTCCGGATTTCTTGGGGACATATAGCGTGCTCCTGCGTACCCTTGGTTTGCGTCCGTTCCATACGAACCTATCAATAGCCGTTTGGAGGGCCTTGAAATCTGGTTTGTGTAGAGGGATTGGGAGGGTTTGGAAAAGGTAGAGGAACCTAGGTAGGAGGTTCATCTTGATGGAGGTCACGCGTCCCATCCATGATATGCCCAGGGGTTTCCATGTGACCAAGTCCTCGTATGCTTTGAGTATTATAGGGGTGTAGTTCTTGGAGTATAGGGACGTGACGTTAGCTGTTAGTTGGATCCCGAGATAGGAAATAGCCGAGTGGCAGACCCGGAGAGGGAAGGTGAGGCGGATCCTATCTAGCGTTGTGGTGTTCATTTGGACAGGAAGCAGTTCTGATTTATTCAAGTTGAGCTTATATCCCGAAATTTCCGAGTATTCTTCCACAATGGCGAGGAAGGGCCCTAGGGAGCGCTCTGGGTTGGTCAGGGTCAGCAGGATGTCATCGGCGTATGCCGAAATTTTGAATATTTCCCCCCTGACCGTGATCCCCTCCACCTCCGTATTGGCGCGTACCGTCCGGAGAAGGGGCTCCAGGGAGAGGGCGAACAGCAGGGGTGACAGAGGGCACCCCTGTCGCGTGCCGTTAGTGATAGGAAAGCATGGGGGTGGGATATTAGGCAACAGGAGTGCCCCCTGGGGGTCGTGGTATACCGCTGTTAGGAACGAGGTGAATTCTGGTGGTAGTCCTATGTGTGTCAGAGTTTGGTGTAAGAACTGCCATGTGAGGCGATCGAAAGCCTTTTCGGCATCGAGCGATATGACTGCTGTTGGGATACGTCTATGGTTGGCGAGCCAAATGAGGTCAATGGCCCTTCGGGTGTTGTCCGCTGCCTGTCTCTGGGGTATAAAGCCCACCTGATCGGGGTGTATGAGTGATCCCAGGTGTGGATTTAGTCTGTTTGCCATGACCTTGGTCATGAGTTTGAGATCAACATTAAGCAGGGAGATCGGCCTTTAGTGGGCCGGTTCTAGCTGGTCCTTTCCGGGTTTGGGGAGGAGGCAAATGTGAGCCCTTGTCAGGTCTGGCGGGAGGGTTTCCCCCCCTCAATGTGGCGTTGAATACTCTGCATAGGTGGGGTAGTAGGATAGGGCTAAATTCTTTGTAGTATATGGCCGAGTAGCCATCGGGGCCCGGGCTCTTGTTTGGCTTGAGAGGTCAGAGTGCCTGTGCCATCTCCTCCACCGTGACCTCCTGCCCTATCGCGGCCCTGGCCTCCTGGGTCATGGAGGGCAGGGTCGCTTTCTGTAGAAATGTGTCTATGCGAGTGCGTAGGGGCTCTGAATCGGTTTGGGAGTTTCGGGTATGGTTATATAGGTTGGTGTAGTAGTCCTGGAAAATGCTACCTATGCGAGTTGGGTCATTGCTAATGTCGCCTCCTGTGGTGCGTATGGCCGAGATCCGTTTGGACTCTATTCGGTGTTTGAGTCGGCGGGCCAGCATAGTGTCCGCCTTGTTCCCTTTTTCGTAGAACGTCCGTTTTAGCCACATCAGGGCCTTGGAGGTGTCTTGTTGTGTGAGGGTTTTGAGGAGGTCCCGGGTAGCTGTCCGTTTAGTTAGCGTGGCGGGGTTAGGATTCTTTTTGTGTAGGGTTTCTAGGCGGCGGAGTTCCGTCATGGCGTCAGTGATTTGCTGTTGTGTGTGTCTTTTTTTTATGGGTGGCCAGGCTAATGAGAGTGCCCCTGATGACCGCTTTATGGGCGGCCCATATCGTGGCGGGCGCAGTGTCCGCCTGTGTGTTTAGGTCAAAGTACTCTTTCAGCTCTTTAGCTATTTTGTCGGTGATTGATTTGTCATGCAGGAGAAGAGGGTTCAGCCTCCATGACCATTGTCGATAAATCGACGGTAGAGCGAGGGTGATAGCTATTTCCGCATGATCGGACCACGATATAGAGCCGATTTCAGATTTAGTGATTTGTGGTACTAGGTTAGGGGTCACCAGGAAGTGGTCTATGCGTGAATACGTGCCATGCGGGTGGGAGTAGAACGTGTAGTCTCTGGTTGACGGGTGTTGTACCCTCCATATGTCGATCAGTTTTTGTGAGGTGAGAAATTGGTGGAATAGGGAATCATTCTGCGACGGGCGAGAACGTGCCGTGGCAGTAGAGGTCCTGTCGGTGGCTGGGGTGTGGACTGCGTTGCAAAACCCCCCGACCACGAGTCGCGCAGTTGAGTAAGTGTTGAGGTGTGTGGTCAGTTGTTGCCAGAATGAGGCGTCTGGTGTCGTAGGTGCGTAGAGCGAGGAGAAGGCGTAGGTTGTAGTGCCCACTTTCCCCTGTATGGTTACGTAGCGTCCCTGCGGGTCCCTGTTGCATACCACGTCTGAGAGGGGGCAGTTGGCTCTCAGAATAATGGCTACTCCCTTCGCTTTGGAGTCTGGGGAAGGGGCCATATAGCTCTTCGGGTAATGTCTGTTGGTGAGGGGGAAAGCGCGTTGGGCCGTGAAGTGGGTTTCTTGTATAAGTAGGATGTCTGTTTTGTTTGTGAGCCCATCTTAGTATGCCATGTCTCTTGGCGGGGGAGTTCAGCCCTTTTGCGTTAATAGATACGCACCGCAAGTTTACAGGCATGGTGTCTTTGGTCTATCGCTAGGGCTATGGGGTGGGGAGTGTGAGAAGGTTGGGGGCCGCGCTCCCGGGCGGTCCAAGGCCACGGGGATGGGGAGAGGGTGAGTGGGTGTTGGGGTTCTTATCTATGGGAAAGGCGGGGTTCGTGAGGGTTTCGGCAGGCAATGTGAGTATTGAATCGTATACGCTGGTAGGTGGTGGTCGGTCCAAGTAGTGATTGTGACCGTCATGTCTATCGTTCCTCACCTCGTATGAAGGTGTAGGCGTGTAGGGTCAGTGCATCCGTGCAGCCAGGGTCTGGTGATGTGTTTGTAGCGTCTGCTTAGCGTTCGCTAGCTCCCTTGTCTGTGTCGCGTCCGGTGCGTCAGTGGGTGCCTTTCGTGGTGTGGTCGTGACCGGGTCCAAAGGAGAGATGTTGTTACCACAAAAGAAAATGAGACATTTAGAAAAAATATACATAACATGCAGAACAGTGACAGACATTGCTGCGACAGTATGAGTGTACCATAATATGAATTGTCTTTGTGCTCTGGAAGTTAGAGTGCCTCCAGTGATCTGTTGGGGCAGGGGGAAAGGTGCCCGGGGGCGTCCAGTACAGGGTGCCCCGTGTTCGTGCGTTGAGTGGCTTAGTTACTTGGTCCCCCCCAGGGGTCAATCCCCCTACATTATTTTGGCTCGATGTTTGTCTGGAGATAGGCTTGCCCGTCAGTCCAGGATCAGTGGTCTGTGTTGAATGCATGGGCTCGTGTGCAGTAGTATATCTGTGTCTGCATGTGTTTTTTTTTTTTTGTCCCATTTTTAGTGTATTTTTCCCTTTTTGTTTTTCCCCCTTTTTTTTTTTCCCCCCTCTTTTCTTTTCACCCTCCCTTTGGTAGTTCGGCTGGTTGTGTAATTAGCGGGGAGGGGGAGGGGGTCCCCTGTAGTGTGAGACTTCTTGCGCGTCTTTCCCGATGGGGTGCTTTCCATATGGCTGGGGCCTAGGGACTCTAGTGTGGTGGGAGGGTGTGGGGTTCACTGGCTCACCAGGGAAGGGCCCGATTCCGTCTGTGTGCTAGGTTGTCTGGGGGGCTATGCTTGTATGGGTTCCCTGGGTGCCTGCCTACAGGCAGGTGTCAGTTGCCGGGGTCAGCTGGGCGTGTTCCCCACTATCTGTCTAGTGTCCCCTCCCCGCTTTGATGTCCAGAAACGGGGTTGGCAGCCTGTGTCCCCTGTGGGGGCAGTAGTTTGTGTTTGGGGAGTGTAAGATTAGTGGGGTCCCATGGGTTCTGTGTTCAGCTGAAGTGGGTTCATCTGGGGGTCTAGTGGTGGGCTCATTAGCGGCTGGGCCCGGGGGTCCCGGTGGTGCGTGTGTGGTGTGTTTTGTTTTTTTCCCCGTGTTTTCTTTGTGTTTTCCCTCCCTCCCCCCATTCCTGTTCCATACCCCCCTCCCCCCCACGTGATTTCCCATGCCGTATTTGGCTGTAATTGTAGGGCTAAAGCTTAGAGTTAAAACATGCAACATAGGGTTGCCACATAATTAGTCCTGTTTAGGGTAAAGTCATAGCTTATCTGGTTCCGGGCGACCTGTGGTCAGATAGTTCGTGTTCTCCTGGCGTGCGATGCCGTGGGTCCGGTAGTCTGTGAGGTGTGTTTGCGGTTGTCCTGGCGGCGTGGAATCAGTGGAAGGTGACGGTCCATGTCGTAGAGGTGCGGTCATCTGTACGTCTTTAGGTGGCCGGTTGAGGGTGAGGACTGCTGGGAGGTGGAGCCCTTGTTGGGTGCAGTGTCGGGCCCCTTGGAGACAGTCTTCCTGCTGGGCGTCTATCAGGCTGTTCGGCGGTGAGGTCAATGGCCGGAAGGCCCAGGCGTTCCGCGAATGCTGTGGCTTCGGAGATATGGTACAGAGTGTGTACCCGGTTGTTTTGTCTCACTTGTAGCTTGAAGGGGTGGCCCCATGTGTATCTTATGTGTCTCCTGGCCAGCTCCAAGGTTAGGGGTCTGAGTTCCCTTCTCTTGCGTAGCGTACTTGGAGCTAAATCTTGATAAAAGCAGACTTGATGCCCCTCTATTTGGAGTGGGTTATCTCTCGTCGCTCGCATCAGCGCTTCTTTTATATGGAAATAGTGCATGCGGATGATGATGTCCCTGGGCTGGGTTGCGTTCGGGAGGGGTGCTTTAAGGGCCCTGTGGGCTCTGTCTAGTAGGAGCTCGGCCGGTGAGGCCTCGGGTAGTAGGCTGCAGAAAAGCTCTCTCAAAGTGGGGGCCAGCATATCTATTCCAACCGTCTCTGGCACCCCGCGAATTCGTATATTGTTGCGGCGGGAACGGTTGTTGAGGTCCTCTTGGGCCTCTTCCAGCAGGCGTACCTGGTCTTGTAGTGCTGAGATGGCAGTTTCATTTGTCTGTGCCTGCGTGGAGGTGCGGTCCAGCTGGTCTTCAATGGCGGTAGTTCTGCGTGTGAGGTCATTTAGGCTTTCAGTGATGGGAGTCAGGTGTCTGAAAAACTCTGCAGCCATGTTGGTTTTGATCTCCTGCAGCAGGTGCCTGAGGTCAGCTTTTGTAAGAGGTGCTGCGGCTGCCGTGCGGCTGGTGTCACTTGCCGCCGAATCTGAGTCCTCCTCGCGGCCATCTTCCCCACGTGAGGAGCTCTCCTCCCTGCGGGCGTGAAAGATTGGCGCTACCTCCGCGCCATGCTTAGTCTTGCGCCCTCCTCCCATGTCGGGTCGGTGGAGTGCCGTGGCCGGGATGCTGGGGACCGGGTGTGCTGCCCGTTCGTCGGGTATACGTGCCGGTAAACGCTAATGTTGTGCCTGCCGGTACGGAGCTCTAGCAGAGAGCAGCCATCCGCACCGGAAGTCAGGCGCCGCCCCCAACCACATTTTTATAAGTGGATGAATACGTGACATTACCCCCCACCTGAAGAACGCCCACTGGGTGGGCAGGACCAGGCTTGAAAGGAAATTTGGAGTGAAAAAAGCGAATCTTGCGGCCAGCATGTATATCAGATGCCGGAACCCAAGAACGATCGGCTGGTCCATAACCTTTCCAATCCACCAAGTACTGTAAAGTGCCCCAAGAAAACCTGTAATCAATTATGGAGGAGACCATACTCTTCCTGTCCAGAAACAATTAATGGAGGAAGAGGGACACCTGAGACAGTATATTTATTGCAAACAAGAGGTTTGAGCAAGGACACATGAAAGGTATTAGGAATTTTCAAGGAGGCCGGAAGGGGCAGAGAGTACGCAACAGGATTTATTCTACAAAGGACACAAAAAAGGTCCAAGGAACCTAGGAGCAAATTTCATGCTAGGGACTTTGAGTCTGATGTTACGAGAAGATAACCAAACCCTCTCACCCACTTGGTAAACAGGGTTGGCACCTCGACGTGTATCGGCAAAATGCTTGAAACGGTCAGCAACAGTACCCAGAGCAGATTGAACTTTAACCCAGGTATTGCGGATGGAAGCCAGATGGTCATCCAAAGCAGGAATAGCCGCTAGGACAGTAGGATGCCGGCCATTATTAACACAAAATGGACTGTGCCCAGAGGAGTCATGGTCAGCATTGTTCCTAGCAAACTCGGCCCATGGTAATAATTCGGACCAGTTGTCTTGAGTGCTATTAACGAAACAACGCAAGTATAACTCCACAGACTGGTTAGCCCTCTCAGCTGTACCATTAGTCTGGAGGTGTTAAGAGGATGAAAAAGACAATTCAATCCCCAATTGCTTATTGAAAGCCCTCCAAAACCGGGATACAAACTGAGAACCTCTATCAGATACAATATTGTGAGGAATGCCATGCAGACGGACAATCTCACGTATAAAGATCGGTACTAGGTCTTGAGATGACGGTAATTTCTTGAGAGCGATGAAGTGAGCCATTTTAGACGGTCAACAACCATGAGAATAGTGGTATAACCATCAGAACTAGGAAGTTCTACAATGAAATCCATAGACAAGTAGGACCATGGGACCTCAGGAACGGGAAGAGGTTGTGTAAAGCATTTTCTTGTATTTACCCATGTTCATTCGGCTGTGTCCTCTCCCTGCTCTTTAACTGCCTTGGAACGATTCGTTTTCATTATGTGTTCGGGAAATGTATTTGTTCTACCGAACGGAGACCACCCTGGGTGGCAATCAGAACTTAGAACACAGAGTAACCACACAAAAAAACGCAACTTAATTGAGTGCTCCTAGGTGGCCGCCATTCGGCATATGAACACGTGGCGAGAACAAAGGATGGCGGCCATCTTAAATCTCCCGAATGCGGCCAGCGGGACTTACTCGTGGATTGCCTGGAACTGTTTTCGGCATGGCAATCACACGAACGCCCGGTCATTATGGAAGTCCCGTCTGACCTATTTCCACCCATAGTATCAAACCGGCGTTAGGGAGTTTTAATCTACCGAATGAGGGGAGCACTCTCATGTAACCAGCTGCAACATATCTATGGTAGTTTTCGTGTAATTCTGCATGAACGGAGACCGGCTCTTACTACTGATTTCATGGAACTCTAAATCGGATACCACCACATGGCGAGCCGGTCAATCTTCCACACGATGCGACACGGAAACTACCGAACGGATTCTCGTGCAATTTGGATATGTGACTCCCAGTATCCTCAGCTATCCAGGAGGGTTAGAGAAGGAGCGGTTAATCTGGGAGGATGGCCATTTATCCAGGCTCACCGAGACACGGGTCAACGCACCTGGGCCCCGGCAAAAACGCCAGCTGGTAGTCCCACGGAAATACCGGCAGGAGTTATTGAGAATTGGGCACGATGTTCTCTTAGCAGGGCACATGGGACTCCCAGTATCCTCAGCTATCCAGGGATGTGGTTTATATATTTCTATGTTATGCAGAAAGTATTTTTCTAAAAACTTTGAAAATGTTAATGTTTCTGGCCAGCAGATAATTGAGTTTAGTATGTTGCTGAAACTCAATTATCTAGCCTGGCCTAGAGGAGGAGTCTGTTACTGTATAAATTCAATGCCTGTTGCTTCCAGTAAATCAGTCTTGTTCCAGCATTAAGCTTTGGCTCATGTGTGGATTATTTGGCGATACCAGCGATTTATTACTCTGTGGATTACTTGGTGATTTTATTTTATGGGAAGAAGGGAATTCTTGACGGAGTAAAGGGTTTTACCGTCACAGGTTGTAACAAGCCACAATGGAGTTTATGAGGTACTTTGGAAACTGCACAAACAGAACAAGCCTGCACATACTCCTTAACATCCTTCCTGAGGGAATCCCACCAGAATGACCTCATGATAGCAGAAGTGGATTTATTAATACCTGGGTGACCAGCAGACACATTGTCGTGAAACACCTTCATGATATTAACCCTTTCCCCCAATGGAATGAACAATTTGTCCTGAGGTTTACCGCAGGGCGCCTGAGACTGAGCCTCTATGATGGAGCCAAGCAGCAGAGAGGACAATGAAAGGATAGTGGAAGCAATGATACATTCAGGGGGAATGATATGGGACTTTTCTTGCTCTTGTATAGACTCCGTATCAGTGTCCGGATAAGGCGTCGGCCTTGACATTTTTAGAACCAGGTCTATAAGTAATAAGAAAATTAAAGTGAGAAAGGAACATAGACCACCTAGCTTGTCTAGAAGACAATCTTTTAGCATCTCCTATGTAAGCCAGGTTTTTGTGATCAGTAATGATCAAAAGGGGGTCCTTGGAACCCTCTAAATGATGTTGCCACTCCTTGAGAGCTAGAATAATGGGCAACAATTCCCTATTGCCAATATCATAATTGCGCTCGGCAGGAGACAACTTTCTAGAGAAGTAACCACAAGGATGCAATGGAGTATCCTGGCTCTCCCTCTGGGAGAGAACTGCCCCTACCCCTGTCTCTGATGCATCAACTTCCAGTATGAAAGGTTTACTGGTGTCAGGATGTATCAATATGTCGGCGGAGGCAAACCACTGTTTGAGAGTTTCAAAGGGTTCTATAGCCTCCTTAGACCATATCGTACTGCTAACCCTTTTGCGTGTCATATTGGTGATGGGGGCTATTACTGAAGAAAGTCCCTTTATAAACCAAAAAGAAAAATAATAAATTAGAGTCTCAAGGGAAAGAGGCTCAAATCTGGTTTTAAAACAAAGTCAAGGACAATAATGATTACAAATATATACTCTAAGCAAATTGGTAAATCAGCACGGAGTAGTAGTAATGGGGGTGACCTATCCTAATTGATCACATATATCCGTTCCAAAGAGGTGCCAAAATTAATAAACACTTTATTATGTTTAAAAAAGGCACTATAGATGGAACATATTCAGTGAAGCAAAAAAGGACAATGATAGTGTCTATGTAGAGGGATC